>JAHRHZ010000088.1:1072276-1088511 GCA_024137785.1 Ginglymostoma cirratum
GAGGGAGTGTGATACAGACACAGTGTGATACTGAGGGAGTGTGATACAGACAGTGTGATACTGAGGAAGTGTGATACTAAGGGAATATGACACAATGGGAGTGTTAAATTGAGGGAATGAGATAGTGAGGGAATGTGATAGTCTGGGAGTGTGATAGTGAGGGAGTGTGATACGGTGTGGAGTGCTTCAGTGCTGTCCTTTGGCCGGGATGTTAAATTGAGGCTCTGTCTGCTCTCTCAGCTAAAAAGGTACCACGGAGAAGATTTGGATTTGAATGAGATTCAGCTTGGGGGATATCTGAGAGTTGTCGAGGGAGAAATCATGAATGCTTCACAAAAAGCCACTTGAAGAGATAGTAGGGCAGTTGCTGGAAAACTGGGTGAAAGAGTTTTCTCCTGGAGTATCTTAAAGATGAGTAGGGATGGAGAGACCCAAGGAAGAAATCACAGAGCTTTGTTCCCAAGAAACTGGGGACACAGCCCCCAGTGGTGGGATAAACAAAACCAGGACAGTGCAAAAGGCCAGAACTGAATCAGTGCAGAGATCTCAGAAGACTTACAGACATCAAAGTGGGTGAGGTCATGGAAGGGTTCAAAAATAAGGATGAGAACTTCAGCAGTATCGCTACACAGAATGGTGAAGCACAGTCAACAAAATCCGAGTGAAATCCAGCAGCTTCAAGTTACTCCCAGGGATAAAGTTCAGCTCAAGCGGACAACTTTATATCGTCCAGAGATAAAAGGTACTGCAGATGCTGGAGAATCCAAGATAACAAGGCATGGGGCTGGACGAACACAGCAGGTCAAGCAGCATCACAGGAGCAGGAAAACTTGACGTTTCGGGCCTAAACCCTTCATCAGAAATGGGGGAGGGGAAGAGGGTTCTGAAATAAATAGGGAGAGAGGGGGAGGCGGATAGAGGATGGATAGAGGAGAGGATAGGTGGAGAGGAGGCAGACAAGTCGAAGAGGCGGGGATGGAGCCAGTAAAGGTGAGTGTAGGTAGGGGGGTAGGGAGGAGATAGGTCAGTCCAGGGAGGACGGACAGGTCAAGGGGGCGGGATGATGTTAGTAGATAGGAGATGGGGGTGTGGCTTGAGGTGAGAGGAAAAACAGGTTAGGGAGGTGGAGATGAGCTGGGCTGGTTTTGGGATGCGGTTGGGGGAGGTGAGATTTTGAAGCTTGTGAAATCCAGATTGATACCATTGGGCTGCAGGGTTCCCAGGCTGAATATGATTTGCTGTTCCTGCAGCCTTCGGGTGGCATCACTGTGGCATTGCAGGAGGCCAAGGATGGACATATCGTCCAAACTGCTTACCAGGCAGCACAAAGCAGGCAGTGCAACTGCAAGACACACAGACAGAGGAACTAATGAATTTCATCCTTGCCAATTTACTGGTGTTCCACTGAAATGATTTGGTTGGTGGTGCCCTCTGGTGGGTATTTAGGAATAACAAGCTCATAACCTGGAACAAAAACAGAAGTTGCTGGAGAAGCTCAGCTGGTCTGGCAGCATCTGTGAAGAAAAAAAATCAGAGTTAACATTTCAGGTCCGGTGGCCCTTCCTCAGAACAGTTCTCAGAACAGTTACCGGACCCGAAACGTTAACTCTGATTTTTTTCTTCACAGATGCTGCCAGACCAGCTGGGTTTCTCCAGCAACTTCTGTTTTTGTTCCTGATTTACAGCATCCACAGTTCTTTCAGTTTTTATCATGTTCATAACCTGCCAGTGTGTTCCTGACATTCACAATGCATGCAAGAAGTGTCTGCTTCTGAGAACCCTTCAGTTTGCTCCTGCTTAGATTTTCAGATCTAAGGCCCAACTTCTCCCACCTCTAAAGTGAAAAATAAAGTTAAGTCTTGGAGCGTCAAAATGACCCTTAATGAAAGGTTGTGGGGATAAGTTGAGAATTATCAGATCAGAGCAGAAGGTTTAGTGACAATTCGAGGAAACATTTTATCATTGAGAGCATGGTGGGAACTGACTGCCTGAGACGCTGGTAGAGGAAAGAACTCTCAAGACATTTAAGAACTATTCAGATGAAAATGTCAAACTCCATATATATAGGCTATGGGGAGGGGGTTGGTGTGGCTGTTGTAGTGCAGTGGTAGTGTCCCTACCTCTCAGCAAGGAAACCAGGTCAAGTTCCACGTTCTGTATGCATCTAGCAGCACACACATATTGTCACTTCAGAGGGTCAAAGCGCAAAGCATCATTATATATGGTTTCAAGATAAAAGCTGGGCATTGAGGTAATGAAAAAACAGAGGGCTTTTCTGGATCATTAGTGGTTCCCTACCTCTGAGCCTGGAGCCCTGGATTCAAATCCCATCTGCTCCAGAGGTGCATCATAACATTGGTTAGAAAATATCTACAAAGTTATGGTCCAAGTACTAGAATATGGGATTAGAATAGATGGATGTTTAATGACTAGCACAGACATGATGGGCTAAATGGTCTTTTTCAAAGCTGTAAAATCTCTATGACTCTATCACACAAGATCAGAGCAGATTCAATAGGTCAAGTGGCCTGCTTTACCTCCTTTGTATTCAGGTTGAATGGTTTCTGTAAACAGTTGGAATGCAGAAGATGCTGTGCGCAAGTTGTCGTGTACATTGTACTGAGGTATAAAAAAAACTTCACAGAATTCACAAGCGTTGTCAAATACTACAGAAAAGCAAATCATAAAGAAAGTTGTAATTTTTGTTCGTGCCTTAATACAACATATATGTAAACACTTAACAATTTTTATCAATGCCCCATAGAAAGCATTCTATCTGAATGCATCACGGCTTGGTTTGGCAACTGCCCTTCCCAAGACTGCCAAAAACGACAGAGAGTTGTGAACGCACCCCAGACCATCACACAAACCAGCCTTCCATCCATTGACTCCATCTATACTTCTCACTGCCTTGGGAAAATAACCAACATAATCAAAGACGCCTCTCACCCCAGTTGTACGCTCTTCCACCCTTTTCTGTCGAGCAGCAGATATAAACGTTTGTACACACATATGAACAGGTTCAAGAGCAGTTTCATCCCTGCTTTTATTAGACTTCTAAATGGATGTCTCAAATTTTAAATTTAATGTGATGTCACTCTCTGCGCATCTTCTCTGCAGCCATAACATTGTGTTCCTCGCTCTGTTCTATTACCCTGGTTCACTTTGTATGGTGTGATCTGCTTGTACTGCACGCAAAACAAAACTTTTCACTGTACCTAGGTACATGTGACAATAATAAATTAAATCAAATCAAACACTTGCACACAGCATCATCTGCTTTCCTAGCATCTTACAGGAACCTTTAAGAACGTCGTTACAAACTGTGAGATTCTTTGATAAATGGTAAACACAAACTTGTCTTTATTTTGCATCTTTATTGTGGCAAAACAGCCCAAGTTACAACATGCAAGAACCACCTGGCTGAAACTTTGCAGAGAGCTACATATGGAGATATTAGGACAAGTGACCAAACATAGGGATAGGTTTTAAGAAGCACATTGAAGGAGATGACGGAGATAAAGAAGTGTGAGGGAATTCTAAGCTTAGCCAGCAGAAAGCATAATCACCACAGGAGGAGTAAATAAAAGAGGCCAGAGTTTGAGGAAGAGCTCAAAGTGATGTTCACAATAAATTTAGTCTGACTGTAATGATTGTTAAGACAACAAATCCCTAATTTAGTTTGAAATGAAGTCAGAAAGTGCTGGAGAAACTCAGCAGGTCTGACAGCATCCGTGGAGAGAGAGCTAGAGTTAACATTTAAAGTCTGATACTACTCTTCTTTGGAACACAGACTTAATACAACTTTTAGATTTTCTCTACTTTTGTCCTGTATCTATTTTAGCGCCTAAGATTGGTATCTAGGTACTTTGTACCTAAGATGGTGCATGTGTGGTGACATTGTACACATTTCACTGTACTCCTGTACTTCAATACAGGACAATAGACCTGATTCTAATTCTAGTTTCATCCATCAGAATGACTATTTGGCAGAGGGGCCAAGGATTTCTGATGAAGGGTTTAGGCCCGAAACGTCAAGTTTTCCTGCTCCTATGATGCTGCTTGACCTGCTGTGTTCATCCAGCCCCATGCTTGTGAAAAAGAAAAGGATCTGCATTCTGCAGGGAAACTGGGGAATTTCTTTGGATTTAAAAGCATTTATAATTCACAGCTGACAACCCAGCAGCTGTGTCCATATATTTATCAATACCAATATTTATCAGAAAGTCTAAAACAGGAAAGTATTTTAATACAGCTCATCATTTTCTTTTCAAAATTCATTCTCAATACATGGACATCACCAACAATAAAGGCTGGTATTTATTCTGCATCCTTAGTTGTTTTTGAAGGGTGGAAATGGATATATTTTGAAACCATTGCAGCTTGTGTACTGAATATATTCGCACAGACCTGCTAGGTCGGGAGTTACATAACTGTAGGAAGTGCCTGTTTAGCTACTTGTGTCTGCTACACCATTCACTTGCATCATATTTGATCTATTATTTAATCCCACTTTGGTTCCGTAATGTTTAGAGTCATACAGTCACAGAGGTCTACGCATGGAAACAGGCCCTTCGGCCCAACTTGCCATGCTGCCCAGTTTTCACAATTTAAACTAGTCCCATTTGCCTGTGTTTGGTACATATCCCTCTCTACCTATCCAATCTATGTAGCTGTCTAAATGTTTCTTAAATGACAAAATTGTACTCACCTCCACCACTAGCTCTGGCAGCCCATTCCAGACACTCATCACCCTCTGTGTGAAAAAAGTTGTCCCTCTGGACCCTTTTCTATCTCTCCCCTCTTAACTTAAGCCTATGCCCTCTAGTTTTAGGCTCCCCCACCCTAGGGAAAAGCTGTCAGCTACCTACCTTATCTATGCCTCTTCATGATTTTATAAATGTCCATAAGGTGATCCTTCAGTCTCCTGCACTCCAGTGAAAATAGTCCCAGCCTATTCAACCTCTCCTTGTAACTCAAACCTTCCGATCCAGGTAGCATCCAAGTAATTCTTAATGCTCTTTGCCTAACCAAAATGGAACAATTTTTGATATTTTCAACCAACTCCAATCTCAAAGCCATTTTTTTGGGGGGGAGGTGGGTGGGGCAAGTGGTGTTTCCCGATATATAACTCTGAACAGTTGATCTTTAATTTGAAGGTAAAACTGCGGATGTTGGAAATCTGAAAGAAAAACAGAAATTGCTGGAGAAACTCTACAGGCTTGGCAGCATCCGTGGAGAGAAAGCAGAATCAATTTTGCGAGTCCAGTGACCCTCGAAACATTAACACTGCTTTCTCTCCACAGATGCTGCCAGACCGGTTGGGTTTCTCCAGCAATTTCTGTTTTTGTTTAATTTGAAGGTTCTGTCTCCTTGCTGTGGAGTTCACCACCAGAAAAAAATAACTTTTCTCTCCGTCCTCTATCAAATCAATTAATCATCTCAAACACATTTCTATTAGCTAGTTCGTTGATCTTCAATACCCAAACCCAGTCAACGCAGGGTACTGATGCAGCAAAAAGTTAAGAAAGTTGGATGGCTTACTCACAAAGAACAGTCCGAAAGAAAGAGAGAGAGAGGTGGAGAAGTAAAAGCAGTCAATTTCATTACA
Source organism: Ginglymostoma cirratum (assembly GCA_024137785.1). Classification (NCBI taxonomy): domain Eukaryota; kingdom Metazoa; phylum Chordata; class Chondrichthyes; order Orectolobiformes; family Ginglymostomatidae; genus Ginglymostoma; species Ginglymostoma cirratum. Next base: position 1,077,888 of record JAHRHZ010000088.1, read on the forward strand.
TGAGGGACTCAGACAACTAAAGGCATAGTAACCAGGGTCAGGTCCAAGAGAATGAAGTTCTTTCATTCCCTACTCCAAAGCAGAAACACAGATCATTCACCTTACCTGGTGCCCGAGACCACTATGCATTCCTGTCGTCACTGCACAAGGTGTTAATTTCTCTGTTGACAAAAGGGCAATGCGTATTATACAACAAGACTTTCCATCAGAATGATCAATTTCCATTGGAATTTCCACTGAGCCTTGAAACTAAATAGTATTTACCATGGTGATGGTATCTGGTTCCAAAGCATTGTTAATAATTCAGCAGCTCCCCTGGCTATGGAATGAACTCTCGAGTTCTCTCTTGTGACAGGCTTTGCGAGTTTAAAACTAGAGGATGCAGGTTTTAAAGAAACCAGAATCTCACTGAGATCAGACATTGGAGCTGATTCTTTTTCCACCACAAGAGTTGTGGATCTAGAGAACAGCCTGATTATTATCAAGAACGTTTAATACTGCAACAGTCAGTCTGCACTTAATGAAAGTTGCATTACTATTCTCAGCTGTATAATGATCACAGAGCTAAATTTCCATGTGAGTGATTTCAATGATAACAAAATGCTTTAGTGAGTCCTTGGGACTCTGCCTGGAAAGGTACTAAAAGCAGAGTCTTGAATATTTTTAAGGCAGAGGCAGGTAAATTCTTATCAAACAGGGAGACGATAGATTATTAAGGGTAGTTGAGAAAAAGTATTTGGTGTTGCAATCAAATCAGCCATAACCAAATTGAACTGTGAAGTAGCTTTGAGAGGCTGGATGGCCTAATCCTGCTCATAGTTTGTAGGTTCTAGAGAGCAACCCAACTCAGGCAGTAGAGAACATTTCAAACTAAAGGCAAAGGATCAAATTTGGGAAGGTGTGACAAAAAAAATCGCAAAGACAAGGCACGAGAGAAATAATGGAAAAGATGAACAGACAATGAGAGAAATTAGTAGAGAGAGCAGATTTAAAAGTAAGTTAACAAATAAGGCTAGAGGTTGCAAAAATAAAAAAACAGTGAAACTAAAGGCCCTGTTTCCAAATGTATGTTGCATTTGAAACAAACCAGAAGAACTGAACGTACAAATAAAATATTATGATCTCTCAGCCAATACAGAGACTTGGATGCAGGATTATATGGAATTGGAGATAACAAGCATGGGGCTGGATGAACACAGCAGGTCAAGCAGCATCATAGGAGCAGGAAAACTTGACGTTTCGGGCCTAAACCCTTCATCAGAAAAAAATCGGAATATATGGAATTGGACCTGAATCCTGAACAGTAAATGAAATTTGAAAAGGGCAGGAAGTTAGAAAAGCTAGGGGTAGCTCTGTTAACTAATGCACGATAGAGAGGAATGACCTAAATTCAGGAAACCAGGATGTAGGACTGTTTACTGTAGAGATGAAAGACATTAAAGGAAGAAGTCACATGTAGGATTAGTATACAAGTTCCCTTACAGTAAGTAGATGGTAGGATGGGGTATAATGTGAAGTTGGTCAGAAGTGTATGTTGATAATCAGGAGGGATTTTACTCTACATCTAGATGGAAAAGTCAGATGGGTAAAGAGAGCCTAGAAAAGGAGCTCATAGAATGTTTTCAGGATAGTTTCTTAGACTAAGATATCCTGGAGTCAACCAGAGAGTATGTTAATCTCGACATGATATTGTGCAGTAAGATAGGACTATTTAATGACCTCATAGTGAAAGTGCTCCTAGGTAGCTGTGACCATTATATAATTAAACCTTTCATTCAGTTTGAGGGACAGTGGAGAGGGTCTAAGAACATAGAACATAGAACTTTTACTGTCCTCCATGTGCCTATCCAAGCGTCGCTTAAAAATCTCTAAAGTATCTGACTCCACTACCACTGCCGGCAGTGCATTCCACACACCCACCACTCTCTGTGTGAAGAACCTGCCTCTGACATCTCCCCTATACCTTCCTCTAATCACCTTAAAATTATGCCCCCTCGTAATAGCCATTTCCGGCCTGGGAAAACATCTCTGGCTATCCACTCGATCTATGCCTCTCATCAACTTGTACACCTCTATCAAGTCAACTCTCATCCTTCTTTGCTCCAATGAAAAAAGCCCAAGCTCCCTCAACCTTTCCTCAGAAGACCTGCCCTCCAGTCCAGGCAGCATCCTGGCAAACCTCCTCTGCACCCTCCCTAAAGCTTCCACATCCTTCCTTCAATGAGGTGACCAGAACTGATCACAATATTCCAAGTGTGCTCTAAGACTAGTATTTTTAAAAATAATATGAGCAAACAGAAGGTCATGAAAGCAGAGCTAGCTAAAGTGAATGTCAAATTAGATTAAGGGATAGGCCAACAGAGATGCAGTGGCAGACATTTAAGGAGATATTTCAAAATACGCAAAATATGTACATCCCAACAAAAAGGAAACTTTCCAAAGGGAGGACCCAGTCTCCGTGGTTAACTAAAAAGGTTAAAGATAATATTGACTTAAGAAAAGGTGTACAACTAAGCCAAAATGGGTATAGGTCACAAGATTGGGTAGAATACAAAGAAGCAGCAAAGTAAGACAAAAAATTAACGAGGCAAAAATAGAGACTGAGAGAAAATTGGCTAGAAGTACAAGAATAGGTAGTAATTCTGTAGATATTTTTAAAAAAGTTAAACAATGACCGTTGATCCTGTAGAAAATGAGTCTGGGGAATTAACAAATGCAAATAAGGAGATTGATAAATTGATCTTTTGTGTCAGTCTTCACTATAGAGGATACAACTGAAATCCTAAAAATAGCTGTAAATGAGGAAGTGGAAGGGAGAGAGAAACCAAAGAAAATTAAAAACACCATGAAAGTTGTACAGAGTAATTTTTTGGAGTTATGGGCTGACGGGTTTATATAAAAGACTTGGGTAAAGGAACTGAAGATGTGGTGGCTAAATTCACAGATGACACAAAGACGTCGACATTCAAGGCATCATCATCACTGAACCCCTATTGTTAAAATATCTAGTTAAACAGTGACCTGAAACTGAACTGAACTGGTCATTTTTTTTTCTTTATTCAATCATGGGATGAGGGTGTCACTGGCCAGGCAGCATTTATTGCCCATCCCTAATTGCTCAGAGGGTGGTTAAGAGTCAACCACATTGCTGTGGATCTGGAGTCACCTGTAGGCCAGACCAGGTAAGGATGGCAGTTTCCTTCCCTAAAGGACACTAGTGAACCAGATGGGTTTTTCCAACAATTGACAATGGATTCATGGTCATCATTAAACTCTTAATTCCAGATATTTCATCGAATTAAAATTCCACCATCTGCAGGATTTGAACCCAGGTCCCCAGAACATTATCTGGGTCTCTGGATTAACAGCCCAGCTATGATACCACTAGGCCATTATCTCCCCTGTATAAGTAACATGGATACAAGAGCAGGCCAGAGGCTACAAATCTTGCAGCAAGTAACTCATTTTCTCACTGTCCAAAGCCTATCCAACATTTACAAGGCACATATCAGGAATGTGATATAATTTGCCTGGATGGGCACAGGTCCAACAACACTCAAGAACCTTGACACCACTCGAGAAAAGCAGCCCACTTGATTGATACCATGCCCACAAACATTCAGTCCCTCCACACTGATGCTCAATAGCAACAGTGTGCACCATCTACAAGGTGTGCTGCAGAAATTCACCAAGACTTCTTAGACAGCACCTTCTAAAACTGTGAACCATCTGTAAGGACAACGACAGCATTTACGTGGGAACACCATACCTATAATTTCCCCTCTAACCCACTCACCATCCAGACTTGGAAATGTGTCGCTCTTCCTTTGGTGTCACTAGGTGAAAATCCTGGAAATCCTTACCTAATGGCATTGTGTATCTACCTACTGCAAATGGACTGCAGCAGTTCAAGAAGGTAATTCACCATCACATTCTCAACGACAACTAGAGATGGACAATAAATGCTGACCAACCAGCATCAGCCACATACTCCAAATGAACGCGTGGGTTGGAAAGTAAGTTGTGAATTACTCCAAAGCATATGGATAAGTTAAGTTGTATGCAAAGATCCAGAAAATGTAGTTAACTTTGGGAAAATGTGGAATTGTCCATTTTGGCAGGCAGAATAAACATGTGTGTTACTGAAATAGTCTGAGACTGTAGAGCTCAGAGATGCAGAGATCTGGAATGTGCTGGTGCATGAATCATAAGACGTTAGTATGCAGGTAGAGAAAGTAGTAGAATATTATCATTTATTGCAAAGAGAATTGAACACAAAAGTAGGGAGGTTGTACTTGAGTTATATAGGGCATTGGTAAGACCACACCTGAATTAAACTGTATTGGTCTTCTTATTTAAGGAAGGATGTAATTGCATTGGAAACAGTTCAGAAGTTTACTCGACAAATATCTGGGTGCATGTTCTCTTATGAGAAAGTTTTGGACAGGCTAGGTTCGTATCACTGGCATTTAGAAAAATAAGAGGTGACTTGTTTGAAACATATAAAATCCCGAAGGGTCTTGAAGTGATGCATGTGGAAAGGATGCTTCTTCTTGCAGAAGAGTCTAGAACTCGGAGTCACTGTTTCAAAGTCAGGAAAGCCTAATTATGTCAAAAAAAATACCCTTTTCATACAGAAGATGCAAGTGGAGTCCTTGCATATTTTTAAGGCAAAGATAGAATCTTGATAAGCAAGGCACTGAAAGGTTATTGTGAGTCGGCAGGAATATGAGTTAATCAGGTCATCCATGACCTTATTGAATAGCACAGCCAACTCAAAGACCTTGTGGCCTAATCCAATTATTAATTTATACACTTGTATGTACACTTTCCGGTGACCAGTGACACAGGATTTCCTAGCTGGGTAATCATTGCTAGCAAGTGTTTGCTGACAATGACAACGTACATTTTCCATATTTCCCTGTACTTCTTCTTCATTTTCAGGCACACACCTGTTAGGAGTGGGAGGTTGAACCATTCTGATAACTAAAATTGAAACACAAGCCCCCAACCTGTTACAGCAGGAGTAGAGGTCCCCTTCTAAGAATTAAACATGAAAATACCCAGAGAAACTTGCCTCACCTCACCCAATCTGTTAAACTGTTACAAAGAAGGGGAGGTTAAATGAAAGAAAACCCCTGATATTCACTTCATAAGAAACAAATAACAATTTATTTATTTAACTCTAACAGTGAACAAATTAACATTAAATCCCTATAATGTGGAAGCAGGCCAATGGTCCATCAAGTCCACACTGACCCGCTGAAGAGCATTCCAAATAGATGCACCCCCTACCCAATCCCTGCATTTCCCATCCTAGACACTATGGGCAATTTAGCCATAGCCAATTCACCCTAACCTACACATCTTTGGACTGTGGCAGGAAACCCACACAGACAAGGGAAGAAGGTGCAAATTCCATACAGACAATCACCCGAGGGTGGAACTGAACGTAGGTCCCTGGTGCTGTGAGGCAGCAGTGCTAACCACTAAGCCACCATGCCACCCTGAATTACTAACAAACCAAACAATTCCCCCTTAACTACCAATTATTCTCTAACTGAACTAAATTATACTGATATGCTGTTCCAATAAACACAAGTCTCACTTACATAAGCCCAAGTAAAAAGAAAATAGATTAAAACTTCATCTCTCAAAGTCTACACGCCTTTCTTCTGCTGTTCTCAAGTCATAACTGCCTTTCTTCCACTAATCCAGCTTTCAGGGATGTTTTCTCTATGAAGTTTTGTGTGAGGACTCTTAGCTAAAAGTGCTGTGGCAGCTGTTATGGATAGATGGTGCTTTCTTAGACAGCTTAGCAATTTCATTTGAGAGCTTAAAGCTTATTTCTCAGATGGTAGTTCGCTCTCATACCAATTTTCAAAAACCCTCTCCTTATATACCTTGAATGACATATCAATTTTCTTACAATAGCGTTACAATATCTTATGCTGCACAGCAGCAGAGGAGGTGGTGTACTGGTAATGTCACGAAACTAATAACACAGAACCTCAGGCTAATGTTGGGGGACAGGTATTTCAATTCCACTACAGTAGGTGATGACACTGAATTGAATTTAAAAAAGCTAGCCACTGGTGACCATGTGATCAATACCAGTCATTTGAAAAAAAACTCTTATGAAGGTAAATAAGTCCCCAGATTCTGATGGGATCGATCCCAGAACATTGAGAATAAATTGCTGGAGCACTGACAGACATCTCTGTATCCTCTTTGGCCACAGGTGAGGTCTCAGAGGACTGGAGAATAGCTAATGTTGGCCCATTGTCTAAAAAGGCTAACAGGGATAATCCTGGAAATTACAGGCCTGTGAGTATCATGGTGGTAAGGAAATTATTGGAAAAGATTCTGAGGGACAAGATCCATACACATGTAGAAACAAATGGAGTTATTCGCGATAGACAGTGTGGTTTAGTGCGGGGGAGGTTGTGCCTCACTAACTTGATCGAGCTTTTTGAGGAAGTGATGAAGGTGATTGATGAGGGAAAAGCGGTTGATGTTGTCCACATTGGCCAATAAAGCCTTTGACAGTGTCTCTCATTGGTACAAAAGGTAAAGTCTCATGGTGTCAGGGGTGAGCTGGCAAGGTGGATACAGAACTGGCTTAGTCATCATAGACAAATGGTACCAGTGGAAGGATGCTTTTTGGAATGGAGTAGTGTTCCACAGTGATCAGTGCTGGGATCGCTGCTGTTCGTGGTCTACGCAAATGATTTGGAGGAAAACGTAGCTGGTCTAGTTAGTGAGTTTGCAGACAATACAAAGATTGGTGGAGTTGCGCACAGTGTGGAGGATTGTCAAGGGATACAGCAGGATATGGATTAGCTGAGGCATGGGCAGAAAAGTAGCAGATGGAGTTTAATCCAGACAAATGTGAGGTAATGTATTTTGGAAGGTCAAGTACAGGTGGAAATTACAGTGTGGGTGGCAAAACCTTTGATATGCAGAGGGATCTGAGTGTGCAGTGATCACTGAAGGTAGCAGTGCAGGTAGATAAGGTAGTAACAAGGGCTTATGGCATGCTTGCCTTCATTGGAAGGAACATTGAGTTTAAGGATAGGCAAGTTAAGTTGCAGCTTTATAGGACTTTAGTTAGGCCACACTTGGAATGTTGTGACAGTTCTGGTGACCACATTACCTGAAGGACGTGGCTGCTTTGGAGAGGGTACAGAAAAGGTTTACCAGATGGTGCCCGGTATGGGAGATTTTAGCTATGAAGAAAGGTTGGATAGACCGGGATGGTTTTCACTGGAATGTAGGAGTTTGAGGGGGCGACCTGATAGAAGTTTTTAAGATTGTGAATGGAATGGATAGAATGGACAGTATGAGGCTTTTCCCCAGGGTGGAGGGGTCAATTACCAGGGGGCGCAGGTTCAAGGTGCAGGGGTGGGAGAAGTTTAAAAGAGATGAGCGAGGCAGGTTTTTCGCACAAAGGGTGGTGAGTGCCTGGAACGCGTTGCCAGTGGAAGGTGGTGGAAGCAGACACAATAGCAGCATTAAAGAAGCACCTGGATAAATACATGAATAGGAAGGAAATAGAGGGATTCGTATCCTGTAAGTGCAGACAGTTTTAGTGAGGAAGGGCAAGATGTGTTGGCGCAGGCTTGGAGGGCCAAAGGCCCTGTTCCTGTGCTGTATTGTTCTTTGCTTGTTCACTGTTGCCCCTTTAGGAATGGAAATCTTTCACCATTGTCTGGTCTGACAAACAATGACTCCAGACCCGCTAGCAATTTGGTTGACCACTCGGCATTTAAATGCTGGGCTAGTCAATGACACCCACATCTTGCGAATGAAGTAAAAAATCTTAATTTCCAATCTCAGCTCCAACCTTAACCTTGTGCCCCTCACCTGTACTTACAGCAAAGGTTCTACCTTATCAAAACTTTTAAACATTTTAAAGATTACCATCAGATCATTCCTTTCCACAAGGGAATATAAGGCAAGTGTATTTAGCCTGTCCTCACAATTTAGACCTTTTAGCTCTAGTACCCTGCTAGTGGCTGATTGAGTCAACTCTAGTTATTGAACCAATCTCTTTCTGTTGTCACTCATAGCTACTTTTGCCATGAGCTCTGCTTCATGATATGTCACACTTCTCTATCTTACATCACCCTCATACATCCACACAGCTCAGTGATCTCCATCACTGCTAATTTCATCTATTATACCGGAGTTTTTCTTCAATTCCGCAGCTCCCCTACAGATTCCACTACACTGCATTCATCTTTAGGAAGTAGGACTTGGAGAAAATTTGACAATGTTGAGATAGACTTCGAAGTTGCATTACTATGGACCACATTATGTATTATTAGAGGTCCTGTACTTCAGATGGGATATAAAACCAGGTCCTGTAAGGTAAAGTCATTAATTTTGGAACCTGACAAGCTTTTAGGACTTTCATCATCTAATCACATTCTTGGGATACCTACATCCAAAATATTGAATGGTACTGCCATTATTGTATTAGTGCTTGCACTTAAATGTTAAATAATTTTCAGTGCTGTAAACTGTCTTTTCCTTGATATGATTAAGGTGGTTTCAGACATACATAAATTCCTGGTGTAAACCAATGTCAGTATGCAGAAATGCACAGGAAAATTTGCTAATAATAATGGGATGTATATAGTGAATGCAGAATGGGTAAATTTAAAAACACAGGTTAAGGTCTGGAAATAGTTTTATTTCTGCACGATTGTTATCCAGTCTTCCTCTGTATCTTCCCGTACACATAGCAATTCCAGCTAAGGCCATTCAGCGGATTGCCATATATCGGAATGTGTCAATAAAAAGATCAGGTTAATGTTTGAAACAGCTCAAGGGCCTGGAGTTAAATGGGAAGGCAATCTCCTCTTTGAATGTTCAACACAACGTCCATGTCTGGTCTGCACCTGTGGGGTCAAGGAAAGGGTCTGTTACGATTTACTGAATCAGAGAACCAAAGAATCTATCTTAGTGACAGTAATTCAGCACAGCCAAACTCCAGCCAAACTTAACATACACCAAGTCAAGAAACTTAAAAGATTTAATAAATGTAACTAAGTCTTTTTTTCGCTCATTGACAGGATGAAGGCATGGGCGTTAAGTCCAAAATTTCTTGTCTATCCCAAAATTCCCTCAGGAAGGCAACCTTCTAGAATAGAATATATAAACATACAAAAAGGAGCAAATGTAGAACATTCTGCTCCTTCACCAAGGTCATGGCAGACATTTGTATTTCAAATTCTACATTCTCACTTTATCTCAATAACCTTTGATCGCCCTGCCCAACAAGAATCCATCCACCTGTCTTAAAAATATTAAATGCCCTTGCCTCCTCTCCCTTCTGAGACAGAATTCCAAAGTTGCAGAGGGCTTTGAAAGGAAAAAAAGAGTCTCATCTCTGTCTTGAAAGGGCAATCCTCGATTTTAAGTAGTAATGGGCTGTCCTATTAGAGGAAACATCCTTTCCATGTTTATCTTGTCAGGACAATTCAGGATCTGATACACGTTTATCAGGTTAACCCTCAATCTTCTAAACCCCAGTGCAAACAAGCCCAGCAGGTCCAAACTATTCCTCCATCTCAAGTTATGAGGAGGGTCAATCTTCTAACTACTTCAGTAAACACTCAACACCAAGTGAGAGTCCAACAGGTTTATTTGAAAACTCAAGCTTTCGGAGCCTCGCTCCTTTTTCAGGTGTTAGTGAGAGAGGTGGTGTCAGACACAGAATTTATAAGTAAAAGATCAAACCACTGATGAGGATGTATTAAACAAACCTAAGATGCTGTTAAATCTTTAATCAGTTAGAGGGCTTTAACTGATTAATCTGTATGTTTTTACATGGATTTACATATAAAGCTTGTGTTTTCAAATAAACCTGTTGGACTATAACCTGGTGCTGTGTGATTTCTGACCTTGTCCACCTCAGCCCAACACCACTATCTTCACATCATCTTCGAACTAGTGAAAAGATATGTGTAAAGCATAACTACCAGCAAAGACCAAGTGGTCTGAATCAACTATTGACGTTTTGGAAATTCTACATATAATATTTATTTTGGACTTCTTGGCATCTTGGTTTAAACTAATGGCAATTTTTTTTGTTAGGGGCAAGGACTCTTGATTATTCGGCCAATTCGATTTTCCACCAAAAGGGTCTGGTTTAATATAAGATAACAAGGTGTGGAGCTGGATGAACAGAGCAGGCCAAGCAGCATCATAGGAGCAGGAAAGCTTGACATTTCGGGCCGAGACCCTTCATCAGAAATGGGGGAGGGGAAGAGGGTTCTGAAGTAAATAGGGAGAAAGGGGGAGGCGGATAGAAGATGGATAGAGGAGAGGATAGGTGGAGAGGAGGCAGACAAGTCAAAGAGGCGGGGATGGAGCCTGTAAAGGTGAGTGTAGGTGGGGGGGTAGGAAGGCGATAGTTCAGTCCAGGGAGGACGGACAGGTCAAGGGGGCGGGATGAGGTTAGTAGATAGGAGATGGGATGGGGCTTGAGGTGGGAGGAGGATATAAGTGAGAGGAAGAACAGGTTAGGGAGGCGGGGACGAGCTGGGCTGGTTTTGGGATGCGGTTAGGGGAGGGGAGATTTTGAAGCTTGTGAAATCCACATTGATGCCATTGG
>JAHRHZ010000088.1:1088911-1103865 GCA_024137785.1 Ginglymostoma cirratum
TTTGGTTATTATTGTGGGGACGGGGTGTGAGGGATGAGTTGCGGGAAGTGCGGGAGACACGGTCGAGGGCATTCTCGACCACTGCGGGGGGGAAGTTGTGGTCCTTGAAGAACGAGGACATCTGAGATGTGCGGGAGTGGAATGCCTCATCCTGGGAGCAGATGCGGCGGAGGCGAAGGAATTGGGAATAGGGGATGGCATTTTTACAGGAAGGTGGGTGGGAGGAGGTGTATTCCAGGTAGCTGTGGGAGTCGGTGGGCTTGAAATGCACATCGGTTTCTAGGTGGTTACCCAAGATGGAGACAGACAGGCCCAGGAAGGAGAGAGAAGTGTTGGGGATGGTCCAGGTGAACTTCAGGTTGGGGTGAAAGGTGTTGGTGAAGTGGATGAACTGTTCGAGCTCCTCGTGGGAGCATGAGGTGGCGCCGATGCAGTCATCAATGTAACGGAGGAAGAGGTGGGGTTTAGGGCCAGTGTAGGTACGGAAGAGGGATTGTTCCACATAACCTACAAAGAGGCAGGCATATCTTGGGCCCATGCGGGTACCCATGGCCACCCCCTTTGTCTGTAGGAAGTGGGAGAAATTGAAAGAGAAGTTGTTGAGGGTGAGGACGATTTCGGCTAAGCCGATGAGGGTGTCAGTGGAGGGGGATTGGTCAGTTCTGCGGGACAGGAAGAAGCGGAGGGCCTTTAGGCCATCTGCATGGGGAATACAGGTGTATAGGGACTGGACGTCCATAGTCCCCTGGACCATCTCCAACACTTCTCTCTCCTTCCTGGATCTCTCTGTCTCCATCTCGGGTAACCACCTGGAAACCGATGTGCATTTCAAGCCCACCGACTCCCACAGCTACCTGGAATACACCTCCTCCCACCCACCTTCCTGTAAAATTGCCATCCCCTATTCCCAATTCCTTTGCCTACTCTGCATCTGCTCCCAGGATGAGGCATTCCACTCCCGCACATCTCAGATGTCCTCGTTCTTCAAGGACCTCAACTTCCCCCCCGCAGTGGTCGAGAATGCCCTCGACCGTGTCTCCCGCACTTCCCGCAACTCATCCCTCACACCCCGTCCCCACAATAATAACCAAAAAAGAATCCCCCTCGTCCTCACATACCACCCCACCAACCTCCGGATCCAACGTATCAACCTCCGACACTTCCGCCATCTGCAATCCGACCCCACCACCAAAGACATTTTTCCCTCCCCACCCTTGTCTGCTTTCCGGAGGGACCACTCCCTCCGTGACTCCCTCATCTGCTCCACACTCCCCTCCAGCCCCACCACACCCGGCACTTTTCCCTGCAACCGCAGGAAGTGCTACACCTGCCCCAACACCTCCTCCCTCACCCCAATCCCAGGCCCCAAGAAGACTTTCCACATCAGGCAGAGGTTCACCTGCACATCTGCCAATGTGGTATACTGCATCCGCTGTACCCGTTGTGGCCTCCTCTACATCGGGGAAACCAAGCGGAGGCTTGGGGACCGCTTTGCAGAACACCTGCGCTCAGTTCGCAACAAACAACTGCACCTCCCAGTCGTGAACCATTTCAACACCCCCTCCCATTCCTCAGACAACATGTCCATCCTGGGCCTTCTGAAATGCCACAATGATGCCACCCGAAGGCTGCAGGAACAGCAAATCATATTCAGCCTGGGAACCCCGCAGCCCAATGGTATCAATGTGGATTTCACAAGCTTCAAAATCTCCCCTCCCCCAACCGCATCCCAAAACCAGCCCAGCTCATCCCTGCCTCCCTAACCTGTTCTTCCTCTCACCTATCCCCTCCTCCCACCTCAAACCCCACCCCCATCTCCTATCTACTAACCTCATCCCGCCCGCTTGACCTGTCCATCCTCCCTGGACTGACCTATCTCCTCCCTACCCCCTCACCTACACTCACCTTTACTGGCTCCATCCCCGCCTCTTTGACTTGTCTGCCTCCTCTCCACCTATCCTCTCCTCTATCCATTTTCTATCCGCCTCCCCCTCTCTCCCTATTTATTTCAGAACCCTCTTCCCCTCCCCCATTTCTGATGAAGGGTCTCGGCCCGAAACGTCAAGCTTTCCTGCTCCTATGATGCTGGTTGGCCTGCTGTGCTCATCCAGCTCCACACCTTGTTATCTCGGATTCTCCAGTATCTGCAGTACCTATTATCTCTGGTTTAATATAAGGACAGATCCATAGAATCCCTACAGTGTGAAAGCAGTTCATTCAGCCCATCAAGTCTACAGTGACCCTCCAAACAGCATCCCACCCAGATCCACCTTCTCCCTGCAACCCTGCATTTCCCATGGCTAATCCACCTAGCCTACACATCCCTGGACTCTATGAGCAATTTAGCCTGGCCAATCCACCTAACCCACACATCTTTGGACTGAGGGAGGAAACCCATGCAGATACGGGAAGAATGTGCAAACTCCACACAGACAGTCACCCAAGGGTGGAATCAAACCCGGGTCCCTGGTGCTGTGAGGCAGCAGTGCTAACAACTGAGCCACTGTGTCACACGCTAAACTGCATTGGTGCACCAGTTTGTTTTCATAATGTCAATAAATGGGTTAAAATGATAAAGGCCAGTGATGGGGAATTCCAATCTAGTAGCATTTCTGCTTTTGCAACATAAGTTTGCACGAGTTGGAGATCTTCCCATGGGAAAGTTAAACAGATAAATATAATCTGGCTTGTGTTTCCCTCTCTGCTGTTCAGCATCACGCAGTGCCACTCGAGTGAGGTTTGGCTGACAGCACCAGCAACATTGGATAAACTGGACTTGAAAGAGCCCTTGCTGCCTGGCAAAAGAGGCAAACAATTTTAATGGATCTGCTTCTAACCCTTTAAACCTCATCCACCCCTCCCTATTCTTTCACAAAAATCCAAGTATACTGGAACAACAACAACCTAACATTTATGTATTGCCTTCAATGTAGTGAACTATCCTAAGTAAGCTACACAGAAATGTTATCAAATACAATTTGACACTGAGCCCTCAAGGAGGTATTAGGGTTGAACACATTCACAATGGGGAGAATAAACTACGTGCACAAAGATTTGATCGAAGAGATACATAGGAACAGGAGTAGGCTATTCAGTCTTTTGACCCTGTACTGCCATTCATTGAAATCATGGTTAATCTGTGGCCGAACTCCATATGCTGATTTGGCCCATTTCCTTTAATACCTTTGCTTAACAGATTTAAAACTAAAAACTGATCTAGCATCAATTGCCGTTTGTGGAAGAGAGTTCTAAATATCTATCACCCTGTGTGTGTAGATTTAAACAGACATCATAAAGAAGGCTGGAGATATTCTTCAGCCACAAATGTTGCCAAATAAAACAATTAATCCCAGTGTTATTCTTAAATCCCATTCCCCGATATTTATTTGCTTCTTGGTTCCTTTATTGCCTTCAGCTTAGGCAGCTGGAGACACAGTCACCAATGACTTAAGCTTTGCAATTCTCTCCATGAACATCACTGCCTTTCCCGCCCTCTTTAAGAAGCTCTTCAAAATCCTACTCCTTGACCAAACTTTGGTTACCTACCCAAATATCCATGAGATTCAACTTCAAATTTTGTTTGACACTGTACCTATAAAGTGCATTGGGGTATAAAAGGCTCTGTAGAAATTCAAAATGCTCATTATACATAATTATTATCCACTTTACAATTGGACATCTCAATTATGTACTTCACTTGGGGTCTGTGCTAGTGTGGGTAGGAATATACTCAAAATATTCAGTCAAAGGTCAGGCAGCAAGTCGAGTCAATGAGTGTTAGTCACAGACATTTGAAAAGGATAATTTTTGTCAACAGCAGATCCAGTACCTACATAACATAAACAGACACACCAGTGTCTTTTAAAGAGGTGCTAAAGCGAGGCATCATCTACCTAATTTGAGGTGGACACAAATAGATCCCTTAGACGCTATTTCACGAGAAGCAGATGGGTTCTTCCTGCTGTCCTGGTCAATATCAATCCCTCACAATCTACACTTACAGATAATTCAGTAATTTACTTAATTGTAGCTGTGGGATTGTGCAGAAATTGCACATCTTGATTTCTTAGATTATATCATTGCGTAGACTTAAAATGTATTTCATTTATGAAGCGTGTCTGAGGTCAGCAAAACTTCAAAAATAAGACAAGTCTTTTTAAATTAAATTAAATTATATGAAACAAATACAGCTTGTATAATATAATGCTCAAATAATGTGCATTGCCTTTCTTTTAATGTGTGTTGTCCTTGAAATTCTGACAAGAGATTGACGGCTAAGGGAAAGCAGCAGAAGACTGAATGGTGTTGGACAACAGCTGCCATCTGCACGCTATCTTTAGAACTACTAAATTTAGCAGAAAAATGCAAGTACTAACAATTTTCTTTTAATACAGAGGTTACTTTATATGGTTAGCTCATCAGCAAAGAAGCCATACTGAACGTGCACTTTTAATCGGTTGTAGACTTCTCCGCAAGCAGAATGCTTTCAAGGCTATTTTGTTTATGTCTTCTTAACAGAGAGTCACACATGAATGACACAAAGGGATTTAATCTCTATGCAGAGTTAGTGCTGATTGGAAACAATCATGTTGCGAACATCAGCAAACTAGATTAAAACTGCGTTAAGCAAAGGCAGAAATCCAGTGATAAAAGGTACTGCAGATGCTGGAGAATCCGAGATAACAAGGTGTGGAGCTGGATGAACACAGCAGGCCAAGCAGCATCATAGGAGCAGGAAAGCTTGACGTTTCGGGCCTAGACCCTTCATCAGAAATGGGGGAGGGGAAGAGGGTTCTGAAATAAATAGGGAGAGAGGGGGAGGCGGATAGAGGATGGAAAGAGGAGAGGATCGGTGGAGAGGAGGCAGACAAGTCGAAGAGGCGGGGATGGAGCCAGTAAAGGTGGGTGTAGGTGGGGGGGTAGGGAGGCGATAGGTCAGTCCAGGGAGGACGGACAGGTCAAGGGGGCGGGATGAGGTTAGTAGATAGGAGATGGGGGTGGGGCTTGAGGTGGGAGGAGGGGATAGGTGAGAGGAAGAACAGGTTAGGGAGGCGGGGACGAGCTGGGCTGGTTTTGGGATGCGGTTGGGGGAGGGGAGATTTTGAAGCTTGTGAAATCCACATTGATACCACTGGGCTGCAGGGTTCCCAGGCTGAATATGATTTGCTGTTCCTGCAGCCTTCGGGTGGCATTACTGTGGCATTTCAGGAGGCCCAGGATGGACATGTCGTCTGAGGAATGGGAGGGGGAGTTGAAATGGTTCGCGACTGGGAGGTGCAGTTGTTTGTTGCGAACTGAGCGCAGGTGTTCTGCAAAGTGGTCCCCAAGCCTCCGCTTGGTTTCCCCGATGCAGAGGAAGCCACAACGGGTACAGCGGATGCAGTATACCACATTGGCAGATGTGCAGGTGAACATCTGCCTGATGTGGAAAGTCTTCTTGGGGCCTGGGATTGGGGTGAGGGAGGAGGTGTTGGGGCAGGTGTAGCACTTCCTGCGGTTGCAGGGAAACATGCCGGGTGTGGTGGGGCTGGAGGGGAGTGTGGAGCGGACAAGGGAGTCGCGGCTGGAGTGGTCTCTCCGGAAGGCAGATAAGGGTGGGGAGGGAAAAATGTCTTTGGTGGTGGGGTCAGATCGCAGATGGCGGAAGTGTCGGAGGATGATGCGTTGGATCCTGAGGTTGGTGGGGTGGTACGTGAGGACGAGGGGGATTCTTTTTTGGTTATTATTGTGGGGACAGGGTGTGAGGGATGAGTTACGGGAAATGCGGGAGACACGGTCAAGGGCGTTCTCGACCACTGTGGGGGGGAAGTTGCGGTCCTTGAAGAATGAGAACATCTGAGATGTACGGGAGTGGAATGCCTCATCCTGGGAGCAGATGCGGCGGAGGCGAAGGAATTGGGAATAGGGGATGGCATTTTTGCAGGAAGGTGGGTGGGAAGAGGTGTATTCCAGGTAGCTGTGGGAGTCAGTGGGCTTGAAATGGACATCGGTTTCTAGGTGGTTACCCAAGATGGAGACAGACAGGCCCAGGAAGGAGAGAGAAGTGTTGGAGATGGTCCAGGTGAACTTCAGGTTGGGGTGGAAGGTGTTGGTGAAGTGGATGAACTGTTCGAGCTCCTCGTGGGAGCATGAGGCGGCGCCGATACGGTCATCAATGTAATGGAGGAAGAGGTGGGGTTTAGGGCCAGTGTAGGTATGGAAGCGGGATTGTTCCACGTAACCTACAAAGAGGCAGGCATAGCTTGGGCCCATGCGGTAACGCATAGCCACCCACTTTGTCTGTAGGAAGTGGGAGGAATTGAAAGAGAAGTTGTTGAGGGTGAGGACGAGTTCGGCTATGTGGATGAGGGTGTCGGTGGAGGGGGATTGGTCAGTTCTGCGGGACAGGAAGAAGCGGAGGGCCTTTAGGCCATCTGCACGGGGAATACAGGTGTATAGGGACTTGACGTCCATAGTAAAAATGAGGTGTTGGGGACCGGGGAATTGGAAGTTCTGGAGGAGGTGGAGGGCGTGGGTGGTGTCACGGATGTAGGTAGGGAGTTCCTGGACCAAGGGGGTGAAAACGGAGTCTAGGTAGGTGGAGATGAGTTCGGTGGGGCAGGAGCACTTGGAGACAATGGATCGACCAGGGCATTCAGGTTTGTGGATTTTGGGAAGGAGATAGAAGAGGGTGGTGCGGGGTTGGGGAACGATGAGGTTGGAGGCGCTGGGTGGGAGGTCACCTGAGGTGATGAGGTTGTGGATGGTTTGGGAGATGATGGTTTGGTGCTCGGGGGTGGGGTCATGATCCAGGGGGCGGTAGGAGGAGGTGTAGGAGAGTTGGCGCGTGGCCACAGCAATGTCGAGGTCAGTGCACCATACTACGACTGCCCCTCCCTTGTCCGCAGGTTTTATGGTGAGGTTGGGATTGGAGCGGAGGGAGCGGAGGGCTGCACGTTCTGCGGTGGAGAGGTTGGAGTGTTTGAGAGGGGTAGAGAGGTTGAGGCGATTGATGTCTCCACGGCAGTTGGAGATGAAGAGGTCGAGGGAGGGTAGGAGGCCTTGGGGTGGTGTCCAGGAGGAGGGCTAGTATGTTTATATTCAACATTAATTCCACACAAAACTATCCTCAATATTACAAAAACCAGCATTAAGTTTTCACTGTGCTCACAATTTAGCTCAAAATACCAAGTAATGGAAATCTTCACAAATAGACTTACAATCTTGTTTCACATTTCCCTCAGAGGAGGTTATAGATCGGATGATGATTTGATTTGATTTATTATTGACGTGGAGATGCTGGTGTTGGACTGGGGTGGACAACGTCAGAAGTCACACAACGCCAAGTTATAGTTCAACAACTTTATTTGAAATCACTAGCTTTCGGAGCGCTGATCCTTCATCAAATGAAGTGGATGTCAAAAGTGGTCCAAAAACTTGACATTTTGAAAAACTGTTGGACTATAACCTGGCGTCGTGTGATTTCTGACTTTCATTTATTATCGTCACATGTACCTAGGCACAGTGAAAAGTTTTGTTTTGCGTGCAGTACAGGAAGATCATTCCATACAAAGTGCATCAGGGTAACAGAACAGAGCTAGGAATACAATGTTACAGCTGCAGAGAAGGTGCACAAAGAGTGAGAACAACATTAAATTTGAGATTTCAGAGGTCCTTTCAGAAGTCTAATAACTTAGGGAAGAAGCTGTTCTTGAATCTATTGGTACATGTTTAAGCTTTTGTACCTTCTGCCCAACGGAAGAGGTTTTAAGAGATTATAACTCAATGTGAGAGGGGTTTCTGACTATGTTGGCTGCCTTTCCAAGGCAGTGAGAAGTACAGATGAAGTCAATGGATGGAAAGTTGGCTTGTATGATAGACTGGGCTGTGTTCAG
Organism: Ginglymostoma cirratum; assembly: GCA_024137785.1. Taxonomy (NCBI): domain Eukaryota; kingdom Metazoa; phylum Chordata; class Chondrichthyes; order Orectolobiformes; family Ginglymostomatidae; genus Ginglymostoma; species Ginglymostoma cirratum. The sequence continues at coordinate 1,096,786 of JAHRHZ010000088.1, forward strand.
AACTCTCTGTAGTTTCTTCTGGTCGTGGGCAGAGCAGTTGCCATACCAAGCCGTGATGCACCTGGATAGAATGTTTTCTATGGAGCATCTATAAACATTGGTAAAAGTCTTTATGGACTTGCTGAATTTCCTTAGCCTCCTGAGGAAATTGAGGCAGTGTTGTGTTTACTTTTGACCAGGGGGAACTGCTGAAAAAGCATAACTAATACGAGTGCCTGCTGCACTCAATTTTAAGGATTATGTTTCATGGAACATAAGCATAGGTGTAGACCATTTGGCCCCTCAAGTCATTTCCTTCATTCAATGACATGTATGATCTACAAGAGGTTAATCTACTCCTCTGGAGTCCATAATCCTTAATGTCCAACAAACACCAAATAATTTCCATTTCAACGTTTTCAATCAACACCAAACATATTTAGATTGACTTTCATCACCCTTTATCTGAAGGAAGTGCTTCCTGACATCCCTCGAATGACTTAACTGCAATTTTAAGGTTATGCCGTCTTGTTCTGAATCCTTCCACTACAGGAAAACCTCACCCTGGACACCCTACACCAATCCCACTAATCATAAACATCTCACGAGATCACTCTTAATCTTCAATGCTCGACAGGATGGGCGAGAAACATGGTATAGTGTTGCTGATCTGGACACAATGGCAAGGCAAGGTCCCTGCAACATTACTCCCTGATGTGACTTTCTAGAATTTTTTTCACCCAATGTAACTGGTGATGTGACAATGTAATTGCATAAATTGTTTCAACGAAGAAAGAAGAATTTAATACATTTGTACACTCAACACTCAACTTGCTTCGACTGGACATTTGTGCAAATCATTAAACATTACAGACATACCAAATCGCCATAGTCTTACCAGACCATAGCACTGCTGTCTCAATAGAGAAACAGATGAGTGGTGGTGATTTAACCTGAAGGCCAACATACCTCAGGCAAGGGGAAAGGTTGAGAAGGAGAATCCTTCACAGTACCCTCAGCCTGTACAGGTATTGAACCCATGCTGTCAACATCATACTGCTTTGCAAACCAAATGTCCAGCCAACTGAGCTAAAACAACCTCCTCTTCTGATGAGAGTATGGCCCTGAAACAGCAACTTGGATTCCTCTCTGACAGATACTGCCTGTGACCTGTTGAGTGTCTGCAGCAATTCATGGTTTTTGTGGTTACATACATTTGGCAGTGGTTCTGAAGTGTCTTATTCCAAAATTAAATAAGTAGCTTGCTAGAGGCTTTGCTTAAGCTAATTACTAGGTTTTAGATTTTTTTTGAAAAAGTCATAACTCTCCTTGGCTGGGTTCAGTATCAGTAGCTGCCTCATTTTCAGATCACAGGCAGTCTGCATGGACACAATGAATTCTTGCAACTGAATGCAGCAGCTTACCTCAACCTTTGGCAAACCCGCTGATCAGTTTCAAACACATTGAGACGTTTGTGGGGCATGAACCCTAACAATGCTGGCCAACAATTTAATCAGCACTACCCGAGGAATGATAAATATTTCTAATCAACTTGGTCAGACGTGGTATGACATACATCTAGAGGAGGTGGGACTTGATCCCCTAGCCCTGAAGTAAGGCCATTACCATTGCATCACTAGAGTCCCAACAAGTGATGTACTTGGCCTCAGGGGCAGTATGACGAAGGCTCATTAGATTAATTACTGGAATGAAGGGGCTATCCTATGGAGAGGTCATGCACAATGAGCCTCTGCTCTCTGAAGTTGAGGAAACGGATAGGCTTGGTGTTGAGAAGCTGCTTTCTCAGGCTACAGAGTTCCAAATGAGGAGTCATTCCTTGTGCTTTAAAATGTCATCCATTTAGGATTCAGGCAAGGAGAAATATGTTCACTTACAAAGATACAGACTTGGAAATTCTCTACCTCAGAGAGACGTTAATGCTCAATTGTTGAGTAAATTCAAAAGATAGAAATTAGTTGATTGCTGGAGACCAATGTCGTGGGAAAATGGGTGAGGTAGTTGGTCAGCTGATGGACTTATTAAAGGGTGGAGCAGGCTTGAGGGGCTGCATAATTTATTCCTGTTCCTATTTTCTTATATCACTGTCTTCAGCATACCTTCTACTGCATTTTCAATACAAAATGCAAATGTGACTGACAGCTATTAATTTTAATAGGTGCTGTATGAAGCATCAAGTAATTAATCATGGTCAAACCACTGATTTTCTTTTAACAATGAGGCAGATGACACAGCAGAGCTTTGAGAGAGATTTAGAAGGAGATGTGGAGAGACAAAGGGAAACAAATGGAAGAGTGAAGGTGATTATTGGTTAAAATTTCCCACGAACCAATACCAGATGCATCAGCAACATCCCATAAACAGCAATAATACAATATATTAAACTTTACCAAATGGAGAAAGGACAGGTGGGCAGTTGACTTATCTGCTCTGACTTGGATCATTTATATGGAACCTTTATTGAAGTAAAAATCTGAAGGAACTTCAGGGGAGCAAAGTTGACATTGAGCCATTAAGACCAGAACTGAAGGAGCACAAATATCTCAGAAGGTTGTTGGGGCAGAAAAGATGGCAGGGGTCAGGAAAGTTCAAGTATGACAACAGAGATAGGAATTTTCATAAATGTTATCCTGCACAGTGCTTCAGATTTGTTGAAATTGAGGTCCATACATGAACAGGACTTCAGTCCTATTACAGATAAGGTGTATGGGGAAAGGTCAGCAGCAGCTTCTCTGATTTCAACAAACAGCCTCCCCACACCTACACACCCCTCCTAGCCCCATTTGCCCAAGACACCAATTTCATAACTCACCTGGAAATCAATAGGCAACTGGAGGGTGATTTTGCCTGCCAGCAGCTTCTGTGCGTATGCTACAAGGTGAGCTGAGTAGGAGGGGGAATCGGCAGCATTTTGAACAAGGCCTAGTCTAGTGCTTCCCAACCTTTTTGCCACTGTGAACCTAGGTGTGGTTTTCAATTGTCACAACCTCTCAATGAGAATTACAAGAGCAAGTTCGGGAGGCCTGTGAAAGTGGCAGCCTGTCAGAGAGGGAGCAAAGCTGTTATTACTTGGAACCCTACAGTGGCTATCCCTGCCTCAGAGCTCAGAATTCAAAAATTCAGCTCACTTGGGGTCCCTTTGGGAAGGCTTAGCCTAGTTATTAGAATTGCAGCAAACTTTATCTCCCTCTGCTGGGTGGGGAAACAACTTGCTAAAGCTGTACTACCATGCTGCTTGTGGTGTTCAGTTGACTGTTAGATGATATTGAGCTTGGTTTTAAAACTTTAAGGCTACAGGGAGATCAATTTGTGAGAATATTCAAAGAAGGGTCTCCACAAGGATGGAGCAAAGACAGCAAATTGGGGAAGACAGCAGTAGAGTAAAGAAAATGAAACAATGATTTCAGAATGTGGGAGCTTCCCTCCAGGATTTAGTAGGAGGTAGCAGTGGCTATATGGCAAAGTGACCTTTAATAAAACAGTCTTTGACACGAGTCTTAGAAAAGGATGCAGAAGAGCTTCAGCAGGATGTTACCAGCTGGGGATGACGGGCTTCACTTATATGCAGAGAGATTAGAGTAGTTGGATTGTCCTCAAAAAAGGTGGCTCGTAGTTGACACAAAACAGGCTTCCAAGATAAGGTCATTTGAGATAGTAGCTAATGTAAAACTTGGGCGAGAGGGTTAACAACCAGGGCTGAGAAATTTTACATAATTGACAACAAACCCAAAAGGTAGAGATTTTTTCAGACTTGTCTCAATCTAGAACATTGATTCCATAAATAATTTCCAAAGAGAGTTGAACATGCATTTAGAGTCATTGAGACATACAGCACGGAAACAGAGCCTTCGGTCCAACTCGTTCATGCCAACCAGATATCCTAAATAAATCTAGTCACATTTTCCAGAATTTAGACTGTATCCCTCTAAACCTTTCCTATTTATTTACCCAAGCAGCTGCCCTTTAAATGTTGCGCAAAAATAAAAGTTGCTGGAATAGCTCAGCAAGTCTGGTAGCATCTGTGAAGAAAATAATGAACAGAGCAGTTCTTTGAGGGTCAGCTCAGGCATGATGGCCAAATAACCTTCACTTGGACTGCTATATTTCTCTGTTATTAAAGGGTTTGTTTTGGCACATTCATTCCAGACTGTGTCAACAAAATGTGATTTTTTTCTTCACAGATGCTGCCAGACCTGCTGAGCTTTTCCAGTAACTTCCAGCAGTTCTTTCAGTTTTTATTTTAAATGTTGTAATTGTACCAGCCTCCACCACTTCCTCTGGCACTTTGTCATTCCACACACGCACCATCCTCTGTGTGAAAAGTTGCCCCTTAGATCCCTTTTAAATCATTCCACTCTCACCTTAAACCTATGCCCTTTAGTTTTGGACTCCCCCAACCTGGGGAACAGACCTTGTCTATTTACCCTATTCATGTCCCTGATGATTTTATAAACCTCTATAAGGTCACCCCTCAGCCTCCAACACTCCAGGGAAAATAGCCCCAGTCTATTAGGCCTCTCCCTATAGCTCAAACCCTCCAACCTTGGCAAAGTCCTTGTAACCCTTGAACCCCTTCACATTTCACAACATCTTCCCATAGTAGGGAGACCAGAATTGTACACAGTATTCTAACAGTAGCCTAACCAATGTCCTGTACAGCTGCAACAATGACCTCCCAACTTCCACACTCAATGCACTGACCAATAAAGACAAGCATACCAAACGCCTTCTTCACTATCCTGTCCACCTGAAACTTCACTTTCATTTTTCATTATTTCATCATATGCATTTAAGGATGAATAGTGTCCAGGACTATGGTCAAAAAGGATATATGAGAGTCTAAACAGAGCAGTTCTTTGAGTGTCAGCTCAGGTATGACAGGCTAAATAATCTTCACTTGGGCTGCTACGTTTCTCAGTTATTAAAAGGTTTGTTTTGGCATTTTCATTCCAGGCTGTGTCAATACAATGACCTTGTAATTAGACTGCATTATTAAGAAAGCTAATACTGCAAAAAAAACCCAGACACATTCTACTGTCTCGTCATTAGTAGTAGACTGAGATAGTAAGCAACATACAGCAAACTCTTGAATACCTCCTTTTAAAAATGTTGCATAACTTTTTATTCACTTTGCAACACACAATGACACACATGTATAACAACCTGTCAATGCTCCATGAATTCAGCATAAATGAGTAGTGCCACTGTCTAACAACATGTCCACCAGCAACAAACAAATTGCAGCTGTGCATCAATTCAAGCCCAGAAAGGCAGATAGGCAATAGACGTTGCACTTTTAAAAAGAAATCAATGTAGACTAATGGAAGCTGTACACTGAAAATGGATTCTGTAAAGTCAGGTGACTTCTGTTTGTGGAATCTGGGCATAGAACGACATGCCTGAAAATGCAAATAGGGTTCCCGTGTGCAAATTAACTTTTTTTAAGAGTCATTCATGTGATGTGGGCATCATCAGCTGGGCCAGAATTTATTGCCCTTCAGAACGTGGTGGTGAGCTGCCACCTTGACAGCTGGGGTTCATTAGCTCTAGGTCGATCTACAATGCTGTTAAGGAAGGAGTTCCTGGATTTTGTCCAAGTGACACTAGAGGAACGGTGATATATTGCTAGTTAGAATGGTGATTGGCTTGCAGGTAACTTACAGGTGGTTATGTTCCCATGTATCAGCTGCTCGTCCTTCTATATGGTAATGGTTGTGGGTTTGGAAGCTGTTGTCCAAGGAGCCTTGGTAAATTTCTGCACCTCACAATTTCAATGGAAGAGATTTAAAAGACAATGGACAGGTCTGGCTAACTCAGAGAATAAGACTCTTACCTCACCTCAGGGTCATGGATTCAAGCCCACATTTAGGAAGTAGTTTTAGTAAAGGAGGATTGTATATGGTGGTGGAGTCAGTGATGATCCTCTAACCCTCTGCACAGAAATCAAAAGCAAAGGGCTTGTGGTGCAGTAGTAACATCCCTACCTCTAGACCAGAAGTTCTGGGTTCAAGTCCCACCTCAGGATGTGACGGCCATGGATGTGTCAAACACATCCAAGTAGTTTGATTAAAATGATTTTAAAAGACAATGGCTTCTGTAATTGGTCCTTTGAACATGGGACTTCAGGTAAAACCAGTGAGGTTGGTCCATATGGGAAAGTTGATGGGATAGTTATCATACTTCCAACATCCACCCCCTCTCCATGTATAATATTTCAATCACATTAACTCCAACCAATTGTGCAGACAACAGCTACTTCAAGTACAGCCGTCACATGACCAAAACTAGCTGGAGAGGGAATAATCACCTTAGCAATCTACAAGGAAACACAGTAAGGTAGCCTATATCTAACACCTCAGAGGGAGAAATCACACCCAGCCAAAGGACAGAAACTTATCTCTAAAGACTGTCATTCCCAGGCAGCGAAAAGAGACTAATTCATTTTACCGGCAAGTTATACACGTTGATGCAGTGTTTTATTAGAAGAGTTAGTTATGAATGGCACTGGAACAGGTCCTGAGCCAATCAAGATTTCATATTATGTGCCTCTTCTATTATTGACATTTAATGTTCAAGGGAAATTTTCCTTTACGGAGAGAATCATCAGATCTGGACTGCTTGAACAGGGAACAGCCAGAGAAACAGTTTACCTTTATATCATTCTTTTGGGTAAAGAAAAACTTAAGGTGATACGTGGCAAAGATGAGGGAATGTGATAGTTTCTTTCAAAGAACCAGCAGAGAAGTAATGGATAGCCTCCTTCTGTTCTGCAAAATTTGGTTACGGCAGATCTCCATAGCAGGTGATTTATTCATGCTAACTTATTTGACAGATATTCTGAAAAAGTAGTTATTCATTTGATCCTTTGGTTTTGTGACTTGCCTTCATATCAGTCTTGGCTTTCAAATTTATTTCTTATCCATTCAGCTTTCTCACTTGAAACTCCTCCTGAAGGCACTCAGTCACATCTGAGAACCAGTTTTAAGGGAACTAGGCAAACTCCAGAGTAGGTAGGAACTGCCGATGCTGGAGAATCTGAGATAACAAGGTGTAGAGCTGGATGAACACAGCAGGCCAAGCAGC
>JAHRHZ010000088.1:1104265-1137414 GCA_024137785.1 Ginglymostoma cirratum
GGAGCAATTCTGAAGCTACACCTTCAAAAGAAAGCATTTTTTTTTTTCTGATGAAGGGTTTAGGCCCAAAACGTCAAGTTTTCTTGCTCCTATGATGCTGCTTGACCTGCTGTGTTCATCCAGCCCCATGCTTGTTATCTCAGCTTCTTAAATGATCCAGTTTTTTTCCAGTCTGGTCCAGTCTACCAGCCCAGTATAGCTTAATCAAAAAGAGTAATTTCCTGATAAATATAACTTCTACCCCTGTCCTTATGGCTCTGTTCCCACTGTTTATTTTACAGTAACTTCTGTATAAAGACCATGATGAGTTAGGGACTGTGAGTGGGTCATTTTGACCTGACTTACAAGTTTGGGCAACCCATAGAATGCAGTGGAATGTCAGTCTCAAATACTGCCTAGTATTACCATCCAAGGCCTTCAATGGGCTGGAAAACCAGATGGATATAAAATCTCGTGTTGTCCTATCCATCAGTTTCAGGACAGGTATGGTCAGGTTAAAAGTGACTCACTACTCTCTGCAACTATGTGTGACTAAACTGAAATAACAAGCGTGGGGCTGGATGAACACAGCAGGTCAAGCAGCATCATAGGAGCAGGAAAGTTTTCCTTGCTGCTTGACCTGCTGTGCTCATCCAGCCCCATGCCTGTTATCTCGGATTCTCCAGCATTTGCAGTACCTTTTATCTCTGTGACTAAACGGAAACTGCCTTGGCAAAGCAGACACCTTTGCTGACAATGGCTTCATACATTGAAAACTTACAGCAACAAGGATATTTCAAATAATGACTGCAGGAATCTGCTGAATTATGTATCACTGGTAGCAGTTCCTCCTAAGCACATCATTTGTTATACAACATTGCATTATAGTAAAAAGGTGGTTCTCAGTGCACCTACAATGTCTGAAGCTCTGAGGTCTGACCGCAGTACAGACTCAATTGAGGCCCCAGAATTTTATGACCAAAATCACAAAGCTGACATCAAAGAATACATCTGCACAATGTTTAGAAACTGGAATTGATATTGTGTGACCATTTAGAGAAGTCAAAGATTAATTCAAGCTAGTCATGATCCTTAGAACTGACCTCTCTGTGAACTTCTATTTCCTTCTTCATCACCGTATTGTGGAACATTAGCTCTTGTAATCCTGGAGGAATGAAACGGAATTGTTCCTGCCAGTATAAAATAATAACTATTAGAAATGAATCACAGCCAAAAAAATGTCATAAATCCTCATTGTAGCTGAAGTTGTAAGGGTACAGTACTGTTATGGTTATGCTATGCTACAGTAGTTTTAGAATTTGAATTCAAATGTAACAAAGAAAATGAAAAGCTGGTACCACTGAACATGATGGTGAAACTGTGGGATTGTCACAAAAAGCCAACTGCCTCACTAACATCTGTCAGGGAAGAAAATCTTCTGCTTCTCCCAGTCTACCAAAATGCAACCCAAGTCCTGCACCAACATAATTAACTCTTAACTGTCTCCACAATGGCCCTGTAAACCAAACAATTTCATACGGCTTGGTTTAAAGACTTTATTTGATACTACTGTTGTGAAGTACCTTGGATACTTTTTATGTGAAAACTGTTATACAAGTGCAGTTTATTATCAAAACTGTATAACCTTCTCAAGTCCAGGGATTGGCAATAAATGCCAGCCTTAGTAATAGTAGCCTCATTCAACCATGGAATAATAAAAAAAATTGCAAATTGCAGTGAGGTGCTAACCAATTGTTCTGCTTCAAAGTGCTAAGGTCTGGTTTTGTTCATGTGATTGCAGTTGAGTAGGTCTTACTGTACAGCACAACAGCTACTGAATCATTCACACTTGTTTTCAATCCTTTACAACGGTTTAACGTTTTGCAAGTCCCAGTGGGAAAGTTTGAGAGGCAACAGTTATTTACACAATGGCCTTTACAAATGAGGTTCTTAAATTTGGCATCATTGTTGTATAAAGGTTTTGAAACAAGGAATCCTTTAGGCTGTTTGGTGGCTCAGCAGTTAGCACTGCTGCCTTACAGCGCCAAGGACCCGGGTTCAATTTCAGCCTCGGGCGACTGTGTGTGGAATTTGCACATTGACCTCATGCCTGCATGAGTTTCCTCTGGGTGCTCCAGTTTCCTCCGGGTGCTCCGGTTTCCTCCCACAGTCCCAAGATGTGCAGGTTAGGTGCACTGGCCCTGCTAAGTTGCCCACAGTGTCCAGGGATGTGTACGCTAGGTGGACGAGCCATGGGAAATGCAGGGTTACAGGGAAAGGGTGGGGGGTGAGTTTGGGTGGGATGCTCTTCAGAGAGTTGGTGTGGACTTGTTAGGCCAAATGGCCTGTTTTCACACTGTGGGGGATTCTATTTAAAAAAAAAACTCAGGTTTCAAAGAGCCATCGGATAACATGCTGAGATATGTTCATGCATACTTTCCAGCATATCATGTCATGAGTGTTGTACGATTGGGAAAAACAAGACATTTTGAATTGTAAAGACTGTATCTTTTTATTTTTCTATATTTTTGATTGTGGACTGAAATAGGAAACAAGAAGTGTTTTTAGAAACAAGCATTGTAGAAAAGGTTACAGCACTTTTTAAAAGCCAGTTACTTGACACTAATTGTAATTCCTGTTTACACTGCTGTTTGTTCAAACAGTGACAGACGACTACAGATGAGCTGGAGCCAGGGCGTTTGTACAAAACCAAGATTTAACCTGCAAAAAGTAGCTGATTGACAACTGGTCACCACTCCACAGACCAATGATAAAGGTCTTCTATTTCCCAACAACTATAAGATTGGTTCTCAGATTGTTGTGGATGTGAATGTTTGGTCGGAAGCTAATGGATCTCCAAAAAGGAAGGAGCTGTAATAGAGTCATACAGCATGGAAACAGATCCACTGTCCAGCCAGTCCATGATGAATGTAATCCCAAACTAAACTAGTCCCACCTGCCTGCTCCTGGCCCATATCCCTCCAAACCTTTCCTATTCATGTACTTATCCAAATGTCTTTTAAATGTTGTAGTTGTGCCAACATCCACCACTTCGTCAGGAAGTTCATTCCACATGCGAACCACCCTCATGTCTTTTCTAATTCTCCCTCCTCACCTTAAAAATATGCCCCCTTGTCTTCAAATCCCCACCCTACGGAAAAGACAACTATTATTAACCCTATCTATACCCTCATGATTTTATAAACTTCTATAAGATCATGTCTCAACCTCCTATGCTCCAGTGAAAAAAGTCCCAACCCATCTAGCCTTTCTTAATAACTCAAACCTTTCATACCAGGCAACATGCTAGTAAATCCCTTCTGAACTCTCTCCAGTTTAATAATATCCTTCCCATAACCGGGCCACTAGAACTGGACACAGTATTCCAGAGGAAAAAAAAATCAGCTCAAGCCTTAAGAAAGCCAGTATATTTTCCATCATCAGAGCTGCAGCTCTTATCCAATAAGTCACAGAATTTATAAGTATTAACGAGTCACCCTGTGCCTTCTACAAGCAAATGGAAGTACCTGGAGAAGCAGGATCAAGGAACAGCAAGTCCTGACAGCCAAAAGATCATCACAGTAAATTTGCGGATAGGGACCATTTAACAGGGTAGTCAGCATGATTTTAAGAGAGGAGATCTTGTCTCACAAATTTTATTGACTTTTTTTTGAGGAAGTAACAAAGATGATTGATGAGGGTAGGACAGTGGATGTTGTCTACATGATCTTTAGCAAGCCCTTTGACAAGGTCCCTCATGGTAGGTTGGTTCAGAAGTTCAAGTCTCATGGAATCCATGGTGAGTTAGCAAAAAAGGATATAAAACTGGCTTGGTCACAAAAGATGAAGGTAGCTGTAGAGGGGTGGTTTTCTGACCTAAAGTCTGTGACCATTCGTGTTCTGCAAGGATCAGTGCTGGGACCTGTTGTTTGTAATACACATGAAATGATTTGGATGATAAGTAAGTTTGACTCTGATTAGTAACTTTGCAGATGACACGAGAATTGGTGGAGTATAGATAGCAAGGAAGTTGTCCAAGGATACAGCAGGATATAAATCATAGAATTCTTCCAGTATGGAAACAGGCCATTTGGCCCATCAAGTCCACAGTGACTCTCCAAAGGGCATCCTAGCCTGACCCACCCCCACTCTATCGCTGTAACCCTGCATTTCCTATGGCTAATCCACCTAGCCTACAAGCTCTAGTCACTATGGACAATTTAGCATGGCTAATCCATCTAAGCTGTACATCTTTGGACTGTGGGAGGAAACCAGAGCACCCAGAGGAAACGCACACAGACACAGGGAGAATGTGCAAACTCCACACAGACAGTCACCCAAGGGTGGGATTGAACCTGGGTCCCTGGTCCTGTGAGGTAGCAGTGCTAACCACTGAGCCACCATGCTGCACAAATCAGTTGGAAAGTTGAGTGGAGAAATGGCAGCTGGAATTTTATCAAGACAAATGTGATGCATTTTGGGAGGTTAAAAGCAAGAAGAAAGTACACAGTACATGGTAGGACCCTTAGAAATATTGATTTAGAGAGGGATCTTTGGGTCTAAGTACCCTGCAGTGGCAATACAAGTGGATAAGGTGGTAAAGAAGACGTACAGTATGCTTGCCTTTATCTGTTAGGACACTGAGTACAAAAGTTGGCAAGTCACATTGCAGCTGTTTAAGACTTTACTTAGGCCACATCTGGAGTAGTTTGTGCAGTTCTCGTTGCCACACTATAGGAAAGATGTGGAGGCTTTGGAATGGGTACAAAAGAGGTTTACCAGAATGTTGCCTGGATTGAAGTGTATTAGCTATCAGGAGAGGTTCGACAAAACTTGGGATTGTTTTCATTGGAGTGTCAGAAGCTGAGGAGCAACCTGATAGATGTATGTAAAATTAAAGAGGCATGGATAGGCGGAGTCATTATCCCAAGGTGGATGTGTCAAATACTAGAGGGAATAGGTTTAAGGTGAGAAGGGGAAGTTTAAAGATGAAGTGCAAGGGTTTTTCTTTTTTTACACAGAGGGTGGTAGGTGCATGAAATATGCTGCCAAGGGAGGTGGTATAAGGAGATATGTTAGCAAAGTTTTAAGAGGCATTTAGACGGACACATGAACAGCCAGAGAACAGAGGAATACGAACCATGCCCAGTCAGGTGAGATTAGTTTAGAATGCCATCATGGTCAGTGCAGATATGGTGGTCTGAAGGGCCTGTTCCTAAGCTGTACTGCTCTCACTTATTTCAATACAGCATTGAGCTGGAGGAACACAGCAAGTCAGGCAGCATCAGAGGAACAAGAACGTCAATGTTTTGGGTTTACACCCGTCATCAGGACCTAATGAAGGGTGTAAACCTGAAGCATTGACTTTCCTGCTCCTCTGATGCTGCCTGGCCTGCTGTGTTCCTCCAGCTCCACCCTGTGTTGACTCTGACTCCAGCGTCTGCAGTTCTTGTTAGCTCCAAGCAGCTGCTCTCACTTATTTAATGTGTTCATTAAACTCATCTCTTCAGTTTTGCTTTTAAGCAATTTAAGACTTCTTTTCTAGACTTGTCAGGCCAGGCTGTTTTGGAGATCACTAAACTAATAACATCTCTGCTGTTACAGTCCTTTTTTCTCTAACCCCTGGCATCACTGGTGACAGCGAGAGTGGCAGCAGGAGGTTTCCCGGAGAATGGGCCAAAACATACGAGACCAAGCCCTTGTAGGGATTGCGAACTTTTAACTTCATTTCTTCACGTAATACTAAGAAGGAATGTAATGTTTATGTTTTAAGTTTGTTTCTTTACCTTTCTATTTTATACTAAGAGGGAGTGTAATGTTTAACTTTTAACTTTACATCTAAGATTTTGTACCTAGGTATCTTTGTACCAAAGGTGGCATTGGGAATGATGACCTTGTACACGTTTCACTGTACTTCTGTGCTTGAGTAAACGTGTTAATAAAATCTAATTCTAACTGAAAACCTGCGCACTGCCTCCTCCTCTAGATCATTCTGTCCTGCTGAGACATAGACTCTCATCGCCTGGTAATTACAATTTCGTTTTTCTCTAAAGCACTGATCTGTTCACCTCAAAGGTTTTAAAGACCAAATTTGAATGCTTTTGAACAAACAATTTCCAGACACCAGCCACCACTCTCAGAACTCAAAAGTGGAACTAAAAGCATGTCTTCCCTGCTTCTTAACATAGACAATACAGAAACACAAATCGAACTTAAAGCTTCACATTGCTCTTCCACTTCAGAACGCAAATTTTCACATTATGATAATGACAAATGGAAACTAGTCTCACTGCCCCATTGTTTCCTCGAAGCCCTGCTTCTTCCTCTGCTTTCAAATATTACCCAGTTATTAGGACTCTCAGCGAAAATCAAAATGAAGTAAATGTTGGCTTATAACCTCCCCGGCAAATTTGGCATTAAAGTAACATCTGGTTGTAGATGATCTGCCAACAAATCTGCCAACAAAATGTTTCTTAATTACTTCACCATTACTCTTTTCTATGACTGAGTTACTAATTTAACATCAATTAACTTACATTCACACAGTGTGTTTAACTGTTGGTCAGCTGGCAATTTCAAAACTGAGATTGATGGAAGACAAGACTTTTAACAGTTACAAAAATAAGACAGTTAGATGGGAACCAGATCATGACTGATCCATATCTCTGAGTAGCTCAGCAGATGAACTAAGGCAGTGACTGAATCAGGAAATGTAGAGGTTGGAAATAGGTGATCTTAACGATAGCTGCAACTGGAAAGATAAGAATGGAACAAGAGTTACTGCTATCCCACCAGAAGGGGTGAGAACATGACTGAAGAGATTCAACATTCAGGGGGTTCCAAGAAAAACAGGCATGGATTTGAGTGGCCAGGAATTCCAGCAAAGTTACGAAGACGGTGCTGACCCTGCCAGGCAATGACCATTTTTGAACAAGAGAATCTAACTGTTGCTACCTACTATTCAATGATGGTGCCATAACTGAATTTCCCATAATCAACATCCTAGGAGTGATCATTGACTAGAAATTGAACTGGATCAGCCATATAAATACAATGTCTATAACAGGAGGTCAAAGGCTAGGAATTCTACAGCAAATAACGCACCTCCTGGCTTCCAAACCCGTCTACCATCTACAAGGCACAAGTCAGGTGTGTGATGGAATACTCCCCATTTGCTTGGATGAAAATGATTCTAAGAACCCTCAAGAAGCTTGACACCATGCAGGACAAAGTACCCTTTTTATCTGGTAAACAGTCAAACCTTCAACATTCACTGACTTCACCTCTAACAGCGGCAGCTGTTCAAGATGCATTACAGTAACTCATTGTGATAGCAAGAACTGCAAATGCTGGAGTCAGAGATAACAAACTGTGGAGCTGGAGGAACACAGCAGGCCAGGCAACACCTGAGGAGCAGGAAAGTTGACATTTGTTTCTTTCTTCTCGGAGAAGCTGTCCTGAACTCCCAGCATCAGCGCGGACTCGGTGAGATGTTCTCCTGGTCCCAGGTGGTGGTCTTTCAGCAGCTCGTGGCAGTCTTTTGGCCCAGTGTGGATTTCAGACCTTGAGGTAATTTCAGAACAGCCTCCCGGCCTCAAGTGCCTCGAGGTGAAGCCCAACACAGTCTGCAGCTAGGCGCCTGGAAGGACTGTTGTTCTGGTCTGCTTATTTCTTTATTTTTCCAATTTTTTTCCCTACGAACTTATACTGAAGAATCTGTACCTATATACCTCGTACCCAAGATGGCACTGTAAATAGCGACTTATAAACTTTTCACTGTACTCATTTGAGTATGTGACAATAAAGCTAATTCAATTCATTGAAGCTCCTCCAAAAGCAGCTTTTAAACCTGTGACCTCTACTATGTAGAAGGTAATAGGCACTAGATATATGGGAACACCACCATCTGCTAGTTCCCCTCCTAGACACGCTATCTTGATTTAGAACCATATCGTCGTTCCCTCACAGTCCGTGTGTCAAGGTCCTGGAGCTCCCATCCTAACAGCACTGTTGGTGTCCCTATGGACTGCACTGGTTGGAGAAAGCAGCTCGCCACCACTTTCTCAAAGGCAATTAGTGATGCACAATAAATGCTGGCCGAGCCAGAAACACTTAGTTCCCATGGACGTGTAAAAAAAACCCTACTCCTAATTTCATGATTATGGCTGACTGTTCTGAATTCACCACCACCAGACAGCTTTTCACCTGTATATCTAATCCACTTCTTTAATCAACTTAGAACACGTTGACATTATAATATAAAACATAAATTATCGATTTTTGAATTCCATCATCCAACTTAATACCTGGAACTTTCATGGACTAAAAAGATTTTAAAAAGTGACCAATAACACTGACTTAATACAACCACAGGCGTGACTTGACCCAATCTCAAGAAACTAATGTGGACTAAAGAGAAGGCAGCCTGGGCTGAAATCAAATGTTTTCTCCAAAGATAATGAAACCAGCCAAATGCCTCCACCACGAACAACACCCCCAACCTCAGCTCAGAGGCATGAAAAGGCCCTTACCTCCTATGATTTATACCATGATGAGGATCTTCACAAGTTGGAGATGGAACTCCACCTATACTTATTAAACTTGAGAACAAAACTTGGGGACACAAGGAAGGATGAAGGGTGATGACAGGAAGCTTGGTGAATGCATAGGCCTGTGTAAAACAGATTGAGAAGGGAGGCCCTGCCAGGTTGTAGTCTGTAGTTGCGTTGTTGTCAAGGACTCTGCAAAGATTCTCGAGCCAAGAATGTCACTGACGATTATTTCTGAGGAAAGTGGAAAGTGTTTCATAAACAAAAGAATAAAATAAAAAACAAATACAACAAGCTATTTCAAGGGATATATCTGGCGGAGCAAGAGAGATGAAACTAAGTACGTAAAGTTTAAAAACAGAAAAAAACTCTCACTCTCTGCTCCTTAAGAAGTGCTCAGTTCCCACAGAAGCAACAGAGAACCAGCAACTGGAATCTGAAAACTTTAAAAATAAATACATTTGCTACTGAGGATAGTCTAAGAAGCCAGCTAACCACCTGTAGTCTTAGTCTGAAACATTACATCTCAACGATATCCAAAGGACTCTAACCCATATATTATTCTTTCTTTCTTTTGTATAGGCCATCATTCCTTTTCAAATTTATACCTGGGTGTGCAGACCTAAGTGGCTTGACAATGAGACTTTATCATTTTTCTTGGAGTTGAGCAGGTAACCATCTTGCTCCTCTTTAATTCAAGAAAACCTTGTGATTGATATCTTACTGCGACAGTAAAAGTGAGTTACTTACATTTTAGTCGCAAGAGGTACAGCCACATGCTAAAAAACGTAAGGATTTATCACAACAAACTGGGAAGCTATGGACAAGTCACATAAGTACAGTGGTTACAAAAGTAGGTCAAAAGTTAGGAATCTTACAGTGAGTAACTTACCTACTAATTCTCCAAAGCCTGTCCACCACCTACAAAGCAAAAATCAGTAGTGTAACGGAATACTCCCACTTGGCTGGATGAGTGCAGCTCCAACAACACTCAAGAAGCTTGACACTATCCTCGATAAAGCAGCCTGCTAGGTTGTTTGTGGATATGGTCAGTTAGTCCATTCATTACCGAGACTCAGTAGCAGTAGTGTGTACTATCTAAAAGATGTATTGCAGATTCACCACAGCTCTTAGACAGCACCTTTCAAACCCATGACCACTACAATCTAAAGGACAGGGCAGCAGATAAATGCTAACACAAAAACTTGCAAGTTTTCTCCAAGCTGCTCACCATCCAGACTTGGAAGTATATTGCTGTTCCTTCAGTGTTGTTGAGTCAAAATCCTGGAACTTCCTCCCTAACACTGTGGGTGCACATACACTAAACAGTGGTTTAAGAAAGAAGCTCAGTACCAGTTTCTCAAAAGGTAACTAGGAATGGGTAATAGGAATGGCACAACCAGCAACATCCGCATCTCATGAATGAATTGAAACAAGATTTCTAGGTTCCAGTCCAACTGTAAGTCAATTTGTTTCCAAGCAGTGAATCAGCAAAAGATGTGGTCACTTAATCTCTTTGTTAACACATTTGAATATTTTCTGGTAAAATACAAAGTTAAGTATCAGAAAGTTATCCAGCCTGTGGGAGGAAATAAGAATAGATTCTTCAAATAGGAAGGGTTAGTCCTTCAGTATCTTCAGCTTGCGCCTAAATTTAAATTAATGGCTGAACTGTACGCGATGTATTTATCGGCTTTGGTGCCTGTAGCCCTCGATATTTCTACGTAGCAAATCTCAGTGTTGAAACAATCAATTAACCTTTAACCTCAAAATCTTTTTTGAAGGATGAGGGAAAAAAGAGAAAGAAAGATCAGATTTTCTCCTACTTTCACTATTCTCAATTACTGACCTCAGCAATCTTCTGTAATATCTCTTGTTCTTTCTCCTTCAATGCATTTTGCAGTTTCTTCCTTTCTTCAAGTGCAATCTGCTCCACATCATCTAGCTCAGCCTGTTTGATATCAAAAGCAGACTGTTACCTGTGATTAATGTTGGCATGCCTTCTGGAACCTACTACAATTCATAATCAGGCAACACAATTAACAGATAACAAAGTGTGGAGCTGGAGGAACAGGAAAACTGACGTTTCAGGTCGGGACCCTCCTTCAGAAAATTCCATTGGAATGTAATTCCAAATTCCAAATTGAATTTTCTGAAGGGTCCCGACCTGAAATGTCAGCTTTCCTGCTCCTCTGATGCTGCCTGGCCTGCTGTGTTCCTCCAGCTCCACCCTTTCTTATGTCTGACTCCAGCATCTTCAGTTCTTGCTATAACAATTCTTTTACATACAGCAAAGGCAGAAACTTGGGCTATCATGGGTTAAGGCTGCAATGTAACAGGCAAGAATCATTTTATAACAGATGCTTGGCAGTAACATGACAGCTCCACTCACTTGGTGTTTTTCTGGGAGTTTCCCAATTTCCCTCTGCAGTTCCGCAATTTTCAAAGCATATACAGGAAACTCTTTGTCTCTAAAGTTCTTCAGCATGTTAATTTCCTCCTGCGCATTCCGAATTCTTGTGTTAATTTCCTCCAGCTGACGATGCAACTCTTAAAAAAAAAAGCATTTGTGACAGATTTATTTGATAACAGGCATTCCATTTTACTAAAGCAAAAGCAAGAATACTGTGCAAAATCTGAAATAAAAATGCTCAAAGTATTCAGACAGCCAGGCATCACCTGTAGGCAGGAAAAGCGTTAATTTTGAATGGAGTCTTCTTCAAAACCCTGATGAATAAACATAGTCAACTTGAAATGATGGAATTCCCCAAGTAGGCACCAGAACTCACATAAGACCGTGAACATAGCAGATCCTTCTTGATTCTGAAGAAGGGCAAGATAGCAATCAGGAATTGTAACCATGGCTGATGTCTCCTTTCTATCTTTTTTATTCACCGTAGGATGCAGGGATTGCTGGCTGGCAGCATTTATTGTCCATCCATTGTTGCCTTTGAAGTAATGGCAGAGAGCCGCCTTCTTGAATCACACAGTCCATGTGCTGTAGGTAGACACAATGCCTTGAGGGAGGAAATTCCAGGTTTTCGACCCAGTGACAGTGAAGAAATTACCCTCATAGTTACAAAAGAAATATAATCACAATGTACAAACAGTTCTTCACTGACCTCCAGATTTTTGTCCCACTACTTCTTCAGTGTCTTTAAGGTCGTTCTTTGCTGCTTCAATCTCCTGTCGCTTCCATTCACTTACATCAGAAATTCCTTTCTTACATACAAAATGAAAGAGGAAATTGAAAAAACAATGTCAGGTTTGACAGAACACATACAATTTGTTTATACTTCTTCCTGGTCAGTTTCTTGTTGCAAAATATGATGATACAAACAACTATACCACCACATTCTGCAACCTAAGGAAGGGATTGTGCATCAAAGTTAACACTAAGACTGCGAGCACACTTTTCAGGGGGCAGCAGCAAGTCAGCTGATTCTCCAGGCTTGGCAGTCCGTTATGCCAACTTGACCTGACCCAGCTGTTAGCCTGTTAACTGACCAAGCATTGGAAGGATATTTCACAGCAATTTTGTGTGCTACATTCCATGGAAATTCCTCAGACCTAACTGTTTGGTTCCCTTAGGTTTCCTTGTGGAAATAATTCAAGCTGTACACTTTTCTCTTTTATTCTTTTTTATTGGCTTGGACAATATTTATTGGACATGACTAATTGCTCCAGCTGGTGGTAGTGGTGGTTGGTTGCCTTCTTGAGCTGCAGTCCCTGTGATGCAAGTACATCCACAATGCTGTTAAGGGAGGGAGTTCCATGATTTTGACCCAGCAGCAATGAAAGAATGACAAAATAGTTCCAAATCAGAATGGCGTGGAGCTTGGGGGACAATGTATAGGGTAGAGGTGAACCCAGGCAGCTGCTGCCCTTGTCCTTCTATCGACTCTGTTGGGTCTGGCCTGCCATTGAGTTAGGACAAATCCAGGGTTGGTGATTGTGGTACCTACGACATTGTATGCAAGGTGTTAAGCAGTTGCTTGATTATTCTGTGAGAACACTCTCCCAATTTTGGCACTAGCTTCCACATGTTAGTAAGTAGGTCTTTGACAAGGCGGAGTTTGCTACTGTTGTTCCTGGTACCTTGGTCAGTGCCAAAGTGGTCTGTCTGGTTTCATTTCTTTTCTTTTTAGTGGTTTCATACAACTGAGTGACCTGTTAGGCTGTTTGAGAGTGCAGTTAAGAGCCAAGCACATTGCTTTATGGCTCGTGTCACATGTCAGCCAGACCATGCAAGGTCAGCACATTTCTATCCCCAAAGCACGTAAGCAAACCAGATGAGGTTTCACAATAAATCAACTGTGGTTGCATAACTGGACTGGTTTTTAAAAATTCAGATGTATTAAATGAATTTAAACTGCTGTGGTTGGATTTGAACCCATGCCCTCAGAACATAACAGACAGATTACCACTACATCATCGCCTCACGTGCTATGATTCTTAAGAGCTCATATTTTTCAGTTATATCCATGACCTAATTCTGTCCATAAGCTGTTGCCAGTCTCTGACTGGAGGCCTATGAGCATACTTAGACAATGGTAGGCAACCAGCTTGTGGTCTTTTGCCAACCTCACTCTTCAATGAGATGTGATAGAATGGTTAGGTTTGATCCACGATGCACATTCAGTACCAGATGTTGTATTACAGGGAATTACAAAGGAGCATACAGACAGGCTAAAGGTGAATGGGGAGAAAAATGATAGACAGAGCTCAATTTGAGCAAAGTACAAACTCTTCCACTTTGAATCATACTTGAAAATGTCCGCACTTATAGACTAACAGCTTAAAAAAAGGCACTTAGTCAGATAGATATCACATGACACACAGTCACATACCCTAAACTTGCTATACTGAACCAGGAGGTTTCTGGACTCTTTCATGGCGACTTCGTCCATCTCTTTCATTTCTTTTGCCAGCTTCATGTTCATATCCAGGAGAGTCTTGCTATATTCCTTGCATTCATCCATTTGCTTCTTCTTTGCTGTTATTAGATACTGTGAAGCAGTATGGTTAAACATGAGGTTTTCAAAGTAAACGTGGGTCCTCAGGTAAACAGATGAAACCTAAAAAGTGACAATCTGCAGCTGGTTTATTGGCTTTCTATAAATAAGTTATCTCCCCATCCAACCTCACACTCCATCTTCCACAAATATTTTGCACCTACGAATTCTAAGACTGAGGCGAGTGTGACTTGTGGTGCACTTAAAACTGGAAAAGAGAGAACACTGACAGTTGCATGAGTGTGATAGGGAAATGTCACAGGGGTGAAATGAGTGTTCAGGACCTAGCTTCCTTGTTTGCTTGCCACTTAGTGAGAATGTACATCACAAGTCAAGTTGTCAATGTATCTTTGCCCCAGGACATGTATTTTTCCTTTGGTATCAGAAAATTATGGCTGATGCTCAAACCCGGTCACTCAAAATTGTTGAAGCAAAATGCTTCAACTCAACATTCATTGATTAATCATAGTTTACGTTTTGTAGTTTTAAAATATTGATGGAAAAGGATAGACTGGATTAAATGTTAAAGTTCTAAATTGGAAGAAGGCCAATTTTAACGGTATAAGGCAAGAACTTTCCAAAGTTGATTGGGGGCGGACGTTTGCCAGTAAAAAGACGGCTGGAAAGTTGGAAGCACTCAAAAGTAATGAGATAACGAGATTTCAGAGACAGTATGTTCCTGTTAGGGTGCAGGGCAAGGCTGGTAGATGTAGGGAATACTGGATGTCTAGAGAAATTGAAGTTACAGTCAAGGGAAAGAAGGAAGCATATGTCAGGTACAGACAGCAGGGATTGAGTGAATCCCTCGAAGAGTATAAAGGCAGTAGGCGTATACTTAAGAGGAAATCAGGAGGGCAAAAGGGGGCACGAAATAGCTTTGGCAAGTAAGGTTAAGGAGAATCCAAAGGAATTCTATAAATACATTAAGGACTAAAGGATAAGTAGGGAGACAATTGGGCCCCTTAAGGATCAGCAAGGCCACCTATGTGTGGAACTGCAGGGAATGGGGTAGATATTAAACAGGTATTTTGCATCAGTGTTTACTGTGGAGAAAGATATGGAAGATAGAGAATACGGGGAAATAAATAGCAACATCTTAAAAATGTCCATATTACAAAGGAGTGGTGAACGTCTTAAAATGCATAAGGTTAGATAAATCCCCGGGACCTGACCAAGTGTACCTCGAAATCCGTGGGAAGCGAGGGAAGAGAGGTTGCTCGGCCCCTTACTGAGATATTTGTATCATCAATAGCTGCAGGCGAAGTGCTGGAAGACTTGAGGTTGGCTAACGTTGTGTTGCTATTTAAGAAAGATGGTAAGAAAAAGCCAGGGAACTATAGACCAGTGAGCCTGACGTCAGTGGTGAGCAAGTTGTTAGAGAGAATCTGAAGGGACAGGACTTACGTGTATTTGTAAAGGCAAGGACTGATTAGGGATAGTCAACATGGCTTTGTGTGTTGGAAATAGTGTCTCACTAACTTGAGTTTTTTGAAGAAGTAACAAAGAGGTTTGGTGAGAGCAGAGCAGTGGAAGTGAACTAAATGAACTTCAGTAAGGGGTTCTACAATGTTCCTGCATGGTAGACTGGTTAGTAAGGTTAGATCACACGGAATACAGGGAGAACTAGCTATGAGGGTACAGAATTGGCTCGAAGGTAGAAGACAGAGGATGGTCGTAGAGGGTTGCTTTTCAGACTGGAGGACTATGACTAGCAGTGTGTAACAAAGATTGGAGCTGGGTCCATTGCTTTTTTGTCATTTATGTAAATGATTTGGATGTGAACAAGGAGGGATGGTTAGTAAGTTTGCAGATGACACTAAAATTGGAAATGTAGTGGACAGCGAAAGAGGTTACCCCAGAGAACAATGGTATCTTGATCAGATGGGCCAATGGGCCGGGGACTGGCAGATGCAGTTTAATTTAGATAAACGTAAGGTGCTGCAATTTGGAAAGGCAAATCAGGGCAGGGCTTATATACTTAATGGTAAGGACCTGGGGAGTGTTGCTGAACAAAGTGGCCTTGGAGTGCAGGTTCATAGTTCTTTGAAAGTGGAGTCAGAGGTAGATAGGACAGTGAAGGCAGTGTTTGGTATGCTTGCCTTCATTGGTCAGTGCATTGCATATAGGAGTTGGGAGGTCATGTTGTGGCTGTACCTTGAATCTTTTACTTATAAATTCTATATCTGATACTACCTCTCTCACTAACACCTGAAGGAGGACTGAGGCTCCGAAAGCTTGTGTTTTCAAATAAACCTGTTGGGCTATAACCTGATGTTGTGTGATTTCTGACTTTGTACAGGACATTGGTTCGACCACTTTTGGAATACTGCGTTCAATTCTGGTCTCTATCTTATGAGAAGGATGTTGTGAATCTAGAGCAGATTCGGAAAACATTTACAAGGACGTTGCCAAGGTTGGAGGGTTTGAGCTATAGGAAAAGGCTGAATAGGCTTGGGCTATTTTCCCTGGAGCGTTGGAGTTGAGGAGGGACCTTATAGAGGTCATGAGTGGCATGAATAGGGTAAATGGACAAGGTGTTTGCCCAGGGTGGGGGACTCCAAAAATAGAGGGCACAGGTTTAAGGTAAGAAGGGAAAGATATAAAAGGGACCTATGCGGCAACTTTTTAACACAGAGGGTGGTGAGTGTATGGAATGAGCTGCCAGAGGAAGTGGTGCAGGCATGTACAATTCCAACATTTAAAAGACATCTGGATGGGTACATGAATAAGAAGGCTTTAGAGGGATATGGGCCAAATGCTGGCAAATGGGACTAGATCTATATAGGATATCTGGTTGTCATGGACGAGTTGGAATGAAGGGTTTGTTTCTGTGCTGTATATTTCTATGAAGGGCCAAACTTACTTTTCCAGGTGAAGAGCTAAAATTGGACATCTCTGCTCCCCTGGTTTATTTTAATGAATAAGGCTGGAGGTAGTGGCGGTACTTTTAAGCAGGTGTGTCCATACACCTGAAACCCTCTCGGAAAGAGAGTTGGTAAGGAAGCAGCACTCTGGTGCAGGAGGTCAAAGAAAACAGAATGAATCAGCATGGGTACAAAGAATGACAGTGTGTGGTTAACAGATCAGGCTGCTAGATTGACTTGTAGGTTGTCTCTTTTAAGCGTGGAACAAATGTATGGTCAAGTAGATGGAGTTGGTAAGGGAGGCTTGCAGTGGGGTGGGGGAGTAAAGGGAGGCATGTTGATGGAGGCGATAAGAGAAACAGAGAGGGGAGAAAGGCAGAGGTCCCTACTCTGGAAAAATGTGTGCTTGTGGTTTAAGCCAGCAACTTCAGCAGCTGTTAACGAACTTGTGGTTGCCCTATAAATAAGCATACTCTAAGGGGACAGATGGCATAGAACTGAAAATATAAAGTAAAGTTAGCATACTGACAAGGGACGACCAAGTTCAAATATGTATTGAAGCATTAAAAACGTTTTTAATTCAAAATTAGCATATCACTTACAACAGTACCAAATAGAGCTTCTGTAGAATCAATAGCACCAAGTTTTACCAGGAACAAATTTGGACCGAACTGGATCTGGTGATGTCAGAGGCACTTTAATTGCAAATGATCTTTGACATTCATCAAAATTTACATATTTATGAAGCTCAGCATGTGCTGACACTAAAAATGCCATGAAGAAAGTTTGCATGCAGCAGTGTTCAAAACAGATGACAAGCAAGTTTTCTGCATTGCATGTATTTCTTAAACATTATTTGATAAGCAAAACAGAGGAAACTCGAAGATAACAAGGTGTAGAGCTGGATGAACACAGCAGGTCAGGCAGCATCAGAGGAGCAGGAAAGCTGACGTTTCGGGTCTGGATGCTTCTTCAGAAATGGGGAGGGGAAGGTGGGTGGAAGTTGGATAAAGGAGCAGATAGGTGGAGAGGAGACGGACAGGTCAAGGAGGTGGGGATGGAGACAATAAAAGTGAGTGTAGGTGGGGAGTTAGGATGGGGGTTGGTCAGTCAAGGGAAGACGGACAGGTCAAGGAGACAGGGATGAGGCTGGTAGGTAGGAGGTGGGTGTGGGGATTGGTCAGTGAGATGGGAGGAGTGGACAGGTGGGGGTTTATTTCAAACTTGAACAGGATCTTTCTCCCATAGCTAACTTATGCTATTCTCAATTGTGAGAGCTTGACGCTAACACTGAATGCATATATTGAAAGTGCGTTCCCTTGAGGCACCACTCTCTCCAGAGAATTTGAATAGCAAATGGTTCGTTGGTCTTTATTGCTAGAGGAATTGAGCACAAGAATAATGATGTCTTGCTGTAATTGTATACAGCCTTAGAGAGACCGCGGTTTGAATACAGTGTACAGTTTTGGTCTCCTTAACTAAGGAAAGATTTGCTTCAGAGAGAATGTAATTAAGGTCCATCAGACTGATTCCTGGAATAGCAGAATTTTTCTATAAGGAGAAAACAAGAAATTTGGCCAGTATGCTCTAGAATTTAAAGGGACAAGAGGCGATCGCACTGAAGCATACAAAATTCATTCAGGGCTCAACAGGACAGATGCAGAAAGGAAGGTGCCCAGGCCTTAATTTTGGACAGGAGACTAGAACTCAGAATGAGAAGTAGGCCATTTACGATTGCAATTAGGAGGAATTTCTTCAGGCCAGGTGGCAAATCCTTGAAGTTTACTTGTTTGCTGTCAGAGGGCTATGGAGTTTCAGTCATTGAGTATGTTCAAGGCAGAGATCAACAGATTTCTAGATATTAAAAATGCCAAGGAATATGGGGACAGTGCAGGAAAATGGCATTGAGATAGAACATCAGCTACAATCTATTACATGGCAGAGAGTGCTCAAGGGGCCAAATGACCTTTTCTTGCCCCATTTGCTACATTTCAAAAACAAAGGGAGAAGTTCCTTCAATTGGTCAGTGCATTCCTATGGTGTAGTTAAGTCACACAACACAGAAAAGTCTTTGATTTGATATTAATTATTTGATGCTGATTGGCATTGCTGCAGAGGGTTAGGGGAAAAAAATCAATAGGCTGGCCCTGCACAGTGGTTGGTAGCCTTGATGGTAATGCAGGTGTAAGAATAGTGGGGAAGGACATTAACACATGTAATGGTGTGTTCCATAGTGGAATACTCTCACAAAACTATGGATCAGCCAGGTGGACCTCATAGGTATGAGTTCCCTGGCTAAGGCTGTTAATCTGGTCCAATCAAGGAGCCTTGACTGACAGATAAGAACAGGGGTGTCAGACATCCTATTCACTCAGAGCTGGCTCCAGAGCTGGATCAGTGTCATGGACATCCCATGTGTAAATAAAGGGCGACTTGGTGATGGGATACTAGCCTCTGTGGAATTATTTCACTCAGCATTCACTAACAGTTACCTGGGTGACTTACACGAGGATGTCTGGATAAGCAATTAAAAAGGGACGTACTGCAGCGACATGCCCTCTGAAAAACCACACTTTCCCTTGTTTGATCATTCCAGTGACTGGCAGCCATACACTCACCCATTATTTGGAAACATGTCAAGCAAAAGAAACTCCAAGATTTTATGTTTTAGTCCCCAAACATCCTGCATTGTATATTTCTGGTACTACAACACTGATGGCATTCTTGATAATAACCTTAAGTATAGCAATTTTTTTCTGCATTTCGACGTAGCAGGGGTCATCATCCTTTAGAAGTATTCTTTTCTGCCAGGGATGGTCACATTTGCCTGAATAGGGCTGATCTGTGTTTGGCCGGAATAAACCTAAAATAGAGCAAAGTCTTGAGATTATTCCATTGAATGAGGTGCAAGTTTGCTATTGTACTGCAGGTATAAACAGGTTAACATTGCTGCTAAAATGGCTGAATTTCATAAAAATGGTCTAAATAATCAAAAATTATTGCATCATGGTTTATCAAGTGCAAAATGTATTGAATTGCACTTTCACTTGGAAGCATGGGGCTATACGGGTTTTTGTTTCAAAAACACTTATCATATCACGTAGCAGGTAGCCAGAAGCCTGTCATTAGACAGGAATGTATCAAAAGACTACTTGTTGTTAATTATACTCATCAAATCCCAAGATGTGTTTGTTCATGCATAAATATATGTATCCTACCAGTGCTGACAGTAAGTAGCTGTTTTTTGGGAATAATATATTCGCCAGGTGGCTCCAAGGTGAAGCTGTGACTGATGTAGTTTGTCACTGTGCCTTTCTAGGATACAAATGGGAACCGCTGAAATAATTAGACAGGGCAGCAAACAGAAAGATATGAAACTGCCAAACAACGATGTGCATCTTTTTGCTCTACAAAATACTTTGGACATAAATACTTATTTTTCCCTTCATGAATGCGTTTTAGCGGACACACCTTAGGGAGCATGAAAGCAGCAGCCATAATGACTGCAATGGGACATTAAAGTTCAAGCCAAGTAGGAAGCAAATGTAAGCCTCCATTATTATAAAGTTGCAGATTCGAATTCCAAAATGCACAATCTAAGATTTTGGAACTGCTCTTATTGACTGTTTCTTGGATGCATCAGCCCCAGTCCCAGAAAATTGTGGGTTCTCGTCCCAATATAGATGCTTGAGCATGAAATTCAGGTCAGTACTACATTGTTTAAGAGCTCAGCTTTCAGATAGAAGTTTAAAACAAGTCTGACCTCTTGTGCAAGAGATCCCATATAACCATTCCAAGTAAGAACAGGGACAATAATCTCCTGTTCTGGCTGATGATTGTCCTCAACCAATATCGGTTCATTCTTAAAATTTCTGGGCATGGTTCTGAGCCTGCATACATCATGACAATGACTATATTTCAAAAGTACTTATTTGGAAGCCAACTCTTTGAATCTCAATTTCTCTCAGTCTACCCTCTCAACTATTTTTCTTTCCGTTTGAGATATAATCTTAATAGCTGTTTTGCAGAAAATTAAAGGTTAAAGCTTACCTGTCACTATTCCAAGACATTAAGTACTTTAAATAAATTAATTAAATATGCCTTTCTCACAACATTATCAAAAATGATTCATAATTCATTGTATATGAACAGCAAGACTTTCGATTAGCAGCAGCAGTCACAATTCTGAGATACAAGGTGCAGAGTTGGAACCCTGATACAGACAGCCCAGATGAGTGGAGATCAGATTTCCAGCTACGAACCTGCGCTCACATTTTACACCTGCAAGCACTTGGTGCACATGGGAGTCTGTAAAATGCTTCAGGCATACAGGATTGAGCATCCTTCTGGATTGTTCACATTATGTCTTAGAATCATAAAATCCCTACAGTGCGAAAGCAGGCCATTCAGCCCATCGAGTCCACACAAACACTTCGAAAAGCATCCAGCCCAGATCCATACCCCCTACCCTATCCCTGCAACACTGCATTCCCCACGGCTAACCCATCTTGCACATCCCTGAACACTACAGGCAAATTAGAATGGCCAATTCATCTAACCTCGACATCTCTGGATTGTGGGAGGAAACCGGAGCACTTGGAGAAAACCCATGCAGACACAAGGAGAATGTGCAAACTCTACCCAGTCACCCAAGGTGGAAACGAACCCAGGACCCTGGTGGTATGAAGCAGAAGTGCTAACCACTGAGCCACCGTGCCGTCGTCCTATGGAACCACTAACCAACAGCAACTAATGGCATTTTAATTTAGAAATCTCACTGTACATCAGCAGGAGGATAAAACAAAATCAGCAAGATTAAAGGCTTCGTTATATGTATAGTTTCCAGGAATGTCTTGGCCAGTGGGGTTGGGCAGGGTGGGGGAGTGATAACGGTGAGGTTTAATGAGTTAATGAGGGAATTCCAGAACTTTGGGCCTTAAACGTGGCCACCAATGGTGAAACAATGGTGAAACAATTAAAATTAGGGAACGTTCAAAATTCCAAAATTAGAGAAATACAAAGAACTTGAAGGTTGCTGAGTTTGATGCAGTTATACAGATAGGGAAGGGTGAGATCATTGAGGAGTTTGAACATCAAGCCATAAATTCTACCACTATATCACCATCTTTTCCAAGGGAATCATGCAATCATATGATAAAAATGAACCGAACATAAAACATTAAATTTTAACCATCATGAAGCTATAAAAGAACTAATATATTTGAGGACAGAATGATTTTAAATAGTTCATCACTGAAGTGTTAAACATTTACCCCTACTACCAACTACAAGCACGAATTTCCATCTTCGATCTTGGTCTTTAAAAAAGTTTGATACGAACAGACTTCTACACTTAATAAAAGGATCAGGTTTGTAATACTGGTGCTTCAGAATGAATCAGTGATTGCTCTGTATACGTGTGAACTTCAGCCTTGGACAGCGAGGAGAACGGAAGTAAAAAGAAAGATGCTACATCTCCTGTTTTGGAAGGGGTCACGGTGATAGAGGAATGGACCAGGGTGCTGCAGAGGAAATAATACGTTTGGAAGGCTAGGAGGAGAGAAGAGCTTCTTGTTGGTGGCAATATGTTGGAGGTGGTGGAGAGTAATTCTTTGAACATGGAGGTGCTGGGGTTGAATGAGGAATCCTCCTGGAATAGCACAGCAGGCTTGAGGGGCTAAATAGCCAACTTATGTTCTCATGTTCTATCCTGGTTCTGGAAAGGAGGGGAAAGGACGGGAACAAAAGTGTGGGATATGGGTCAGACAACCACAGTTGGGCAAAGGGGGACATGTGAAACTTGCCATTCTGGAAGGTAAAATGGGAGAATACCTTCTGACTTATTCTGTTGTTGGGTAGTGTGATGACCTGACTTTTCCCTTTCTTTCTTCACAATCGTCCAGTGATTTCCTAAAGCTTCTGGCGACCACTTGATCGGTGGAAGTGAGGAAGTCTGTGCACTGCGACTCCTTCCATGTCTGTCTGTTCTCTCCCACTGACTATAATCCTTACAGCAGAAAGCAACGCAGTTAGAAAATGTTTTAACAGGTTAGTTACAGTAACATGTTGGCTTACTGTAATCTGAGTTAGGAGGTTCAAACCGCTTTTCTGAACTTGAGCACATCAACTACGCAGGCTGAGATAGACATAATTTTAATCAGTAAGGGAATGAAGGATTAAGGGGTAAAGGCTGGAAAGTGGAGTTGAGGATTATTAGATTAGCCATCATCTCGTCAAATGGAGGGGCAGACCTGATGAGCCAAGTGGCCTACTTCTGCTCCTACATCTTATGATCTAGGAATATGGTGGGTCTAGGAATATTGTGGAGTAGTGGAATTTCACTGGAATAGTAATCCAAAGGCCCAGGCTAATGCTCTGACGATAAGGGAGTTTCAAATTATAAAATCTGGAATTGAAAGCAACTTCAGCAACGAAGACCGTGATGAGCTAGCATTGAGTTATCAAACTCGGGTTGCTAACACTATTCAAGTCTGAGAGACAGATGATTTTTATTCAGTAAGACAATCAAGGGTTATGGGGAAAAGGCAGGGAAACAGAGTTGAGGATTATCACAGCAAGAATGATTTCATTGAATAGCACAGCAGACTTGATGGACCGACTTACTTCTGCTATGTCTTACTGACATGTTAATGGGTTAACATCCCATGAATTTTTATGCTCCTTATCTCCTTATACAGGGGTATGAGAACACTGTCTCAACTTCTACAGGGGTGTGAAACATCTGTAAACACAAAAAGCATTAAGCTCTGTAATCTTTATGGCTTTACCCACACTGCCGCCTACCCCTGTTTCTGCTGAAATGGCCAGGTCAGTGACCTTTGATCAAGCCAGGCAGTTGTCACCACTTGAAATCGCATCCTGTCGTTATCATACACTTCGTGACGATCAAGCTGTATCCTGTTCTCATTATAGCGGCGTGACCTCATACTCGCGAAGTTTCAGATGTAGTAATTGTTCCATGTATCCACCAATTCCAAGGGTATAAAAGCGGGGACTGTCCCCTGTTTGGAGAGAATCGCTCACGATACTCAGCACTGTGCCGGGTTGCGTACAGCGATCCTCCGCAGCTTGTACTTGCTTAATAATAAAGGACCGTGTTTCTGTAACCAGGTCAGTGTCTTGCTCTTGCATCAAGTCAGTGAGGGTCTCTGAAAAACGAACCTAACATTATGATATTACCTGCCATCCTCATCTGGTCTGGCCTGCATGTGACACCAGACCCACAGTAATGTGGTTGACTCTGAAATACCTAGCAAGCCAGTCAGTTCAAAGACAATTAGGAAAGATCAATAACTGCTGGTCTTGTTAGCATTGCCTACATCCCATGAAAAAGTAAAAGCTCAGCTTAGGATATCCTATAGTCACAAAATATGATTTATAAATGCAAATCTCTTCCTTCTTCAGCTCTGGAAACGTACTAAATAACTGGAATCCAGTTTCGATAATCACAGGAAGTAGTTTGAATGTCAAGTGCTATGAAGGTTTTCTAACAGTGGAGAAAAATGATAACTTCCACATTTGCACTAGACAAGATGTGATCAGTAACAGACCCGAGATCCATGAGCTGTTGTCTGACATATATTCAACCATTGAATGATGTGGAAAACTGGAACTGGCTTCTCAGATAGTTAACTGAAACTAACAATCTATGTCTCTAAAGTAGTACCAGAATGCCTTGCTATAGCCAGTCTTTCAAAATCTTGGTAATGTGGAGTTTTCTTTTAAACATTAAATTTGATTTAAATATGTCAACATTTCCAGCCATTCTTACTCCCAATACTTACTATTAAATCAAATTCCTTTTCTAAGGATTTCACAATACAGATATTGCTTTCTGTCACTGTCGCCATCTTGGTCCAAAGATCCTGTGGATAGTACAGCAAATGATAAATCATACAGTACATTATATTGCAGGTGTAGAGTTAAGGAAGAGATAGTTTAGCCCTTCAACGTCACCAGATTTGTGTCAGTTACTGGCATGGCGATGATATCACTGCTGCTGGCACAATCAGTTGTATTTATATTGTAGCTAACCTGTAAAATTTCCAAATTTTAGTAGTAGGAACTGCAGATGCTGGAGAATCTGAGATAACAAGGTGTAGAGCTGGATGAACACAGCAGGTCAAGTAGCATCACAGGAGCAGGAAAGCTTGACGTTTCAGGCCTAGACCCTTCTTCAGAAATGGAGGAGGGGAAGGAGGTTCTGAAATAAATAGGGAGAGAGGGGGAGGCGGTTAGAAGATGGATAGAGGAGAAGATAGGTGGAGAGGAGACAGACCGGTCAAAGAGGCGGGGATGGAGCCAGTAAAAGTGAGTGTAGGTGAGGAGGTAGGGAGGAGATAGGTCAGTCCAGGGAGGATGGACAGGTCAAGGGGGTGGGATGAGGTTAGTATGTCGGAGATGGGGGTGGGGCTTGAGGTGGGAGGAAGGGATAGGTGGAAGGACAGGTCAGGAAGGCGGGGACGAGCTGAGCTGAGCTGGTTTTGGGATGCGGTAGGGGGAGGAGAGATTTTGAAGCTTGTGAAGTCCACATTGATACCATTAGGTTGCAGGGTTCCCAAGCGGAATATGAGCTGCTGTTCCTGCAACCTTCGGGTAGCATCGTTGTGGCACTGCAGGAGGCCACAACCTCCTCTACATTGGGGAAACCAAGCAGAGGCTTAGGGACCGCTTTGCAGAACACCTACGCTCGGTCTGCACTAAACAACTGCACCTCCCAGTCGCGAACCATTTCAACTTCACCTCCCATTCCGCAGACGACATGTCCATCCTGGGCCTCCTGCAATGCCACAACGATGCTACCCGAAGGTTGCAGGAACAGCAGCTCATATTCTGCTTGGGAACCCTGCAACCTAATGGTATCAATGTGGACTTCAGAAGCTTCAAAATCTCTCCTCCTCCTACTGCATCCCAAAACCAGCCCAGCTCATCCCTGCCTCCCTAACCTGTCTTTCCACCTATCCCCTCCTCCCACCTCAAGCCCCACCCCCATCTCATACCTACTAACCTCATCCCGCCCCCAGGTCAGTCCAGGGAGGACGGACTGGTCAATCTCCTCCCTACCTCCCCACCTACATTCACCTTTACTGGCTCTATCCCCACCTCTTTGACCGGTCTGTCTCCCCTCCACCTATCTTCTCCTCTATCCATCTTCTATCTGCCTCCTCCTCTCTCCCTATTTATTTCAGAACCTCCTTCCCTTCCCCCATTTCTGAAGAAGGGTCAAAGCCCAAACGTCAAGCTTTCCTGCTCCTATGATGCTGCTTGGCCTGCTGTGTTCATCCAGCTCCACACCTTGTTATCTCAAAATTTCCAAAGGTGCTTCACAGGGACAGTATGCCACTAAGTACAACACTGAGCCACAAAGTGATATTAGGTCAGGAAACTAATTCTGGCTTAGCTAGTGACACCCAATCTCAGGAAAGAAATACTATCACTTGCATGATAGAATCATCCTACCCGCTTTTATTCAAAATTAAAAGAAAGGAATGATTCTGGTGAAGTTGTGTGAACATAAGCTTGGTCAAAGATATAAGGTTTAAGGAGTATCTAAAAGGAAGTGAAAAGACGTAAAGAGCCTAAGAGGTTTGGACAGTAAATTCTAGACCATAGGATTTTGGCAGTTGAAGAAACTGCTGGGAAAGCTGGACAAATTATGATGAGGATGCTGAAGAGATCAGAATTCGCAAAGCACAGGTTATCTTAGACTGTAATGGAATGGAGGAGATTAAAACAATAGGGAAAGGGCAAATCCAGTGACAAATTTGAAAACAAGGATTAGAATTCAAAATTGAAGTGTGGCTTAAAGGGGAGCCAATTTAAGCAGGAAACAGGTGTTTGGTGAATAGAACATGGTGAGAATTAGGACACAATCAGGAAGCAATGTCAAATTTAGAGGGTAGAATGTGGGAGGTTGCTCAGGAGTTCATTTGTTTTGTAAAGGTCATTGCTGCTGTGATCCACTCATAGACAAATGACCTGAGGCAAGCAGGATGATTTTTCAAGACAAAGCAGCATTTTCTGACCAAAGAATCAAGAACTACTGGTAAAATTTAAGTCAACAGGGGACAGCTCATCACTGGTCAGAATTAAATTTAGCCCAGAGAAAGATGGTTGTAGTTGTTGGAGGTCAATCATCTCAATCCTAGGAGATCATTGCAGGAGTTAATCAAGGAAATGCTCTCTGTTCAAACATATTTAGCTACTTCATCAATGTTCCTCCCACCATCATAAGAATAAAAATAAGAATGTCCGCTGATGTTTGAACTGAGCATTCGCAACTCTTAGATACCGAAACCTTCAATGCTCACGTGCAGCAAGACCTGGAAAATATGGAGGCTTGGACTGACGTGTGGCACAGAAGTGACTTGTTATTTACGTGCCAGACAACAACTTTCGACAGCAAAATAGAATTTAACCTTCTTCACTGGATGTTCGAGAATGACACCGTTGCCACTATTACCATTCTGGGGGTTACTATTGACCAGAAACAGAACTGGATCAGCGGTATAAATACTCTTGCTATAAGAATAGGTCAAAGGCAGGAAATTCTATGGCACATAAGACACCTTCGGATTTCTCAAAACCCATCCCTAACCCTAACACTGACCAATGCAACTCCAACCACGCTCAACATTATTCATAACACAACTGCTCTGACCACCCCAGGCACCATCTTAAACATTCATACTTTCCTTTCATGCACTGTGGTAACAATATGTACCATCTACAAAATGCAGCAACTCACCAAGGCTCGTTTGACACTATCTTCCAAACCCACAATCTCTACTCCCTTGGAAGAACAAGGTCAGCAAACACAGGGGCATACCACCATTTGCAAGCACCTTGCTATGCCACACACCATTCTGATACGTCACTGATTCCTTCACTTTCACTCGTTCAAAATCCTGCATCTGTCTAACAGAACTATGGGTGTAGCTACAGCCCAAGGACTGCAATGGTTCAAGGAGGCAGAAAACCACCATGTATCTAAGCGCGTTTAGGGATAGGCAACCAATTCTGGCTGAGCTAGCGACACCCCATCTCATGAAAGAAATACAATCACTTGCATGATGAAATCTACAATCATCCTACCCACTTTTATTCAAAATTTTAAAAAAACGAATGCTTCTGGTGAAGTTGTGTGATCAAAAATCAAAGTTGTTGGGTAAAACAAACTACTATATGTTTGAATAGTTGGAGGTGGGGATGAGGGTTAGTGTTTCTAACTTAGTAGTATTTTTAGTAATGATATGTCCATATTACAGAAGTGGAGGTGCTGGACGTCTTAAAATACATAAAAGTGGATAAATCCCCAGGACCTAATCAGGTGTAACCGAGAACTCTGTGGGAAGCCAGGGGAGTGATTGTTGAGCCCCTTGCCTAGATATTTGTATCATCAGTAGCCACAGATGAGGTGCCGGAAGACTGAAGAATGGCTAACGTGGTACCACTATATAAGAAAAGTGGTAAGGAAACGTTAGGGAACTATAGACCAGTGAGCCTGATATCAGTGATGGGCAAGCTGTTAGGGGAGACCCTGAGGGTCAGGATTTACGTGTATTTGGAAAGGCAAAGACTGATTAGGGATAATCAACATGTCTCATTAACTTGATTGAGTTTTTTGAAGAAGTAAGGAAGAGGACTGATGAAGGCAAAGCAGTACGTAATCTATATGGACTTCAGTAAGGCGTTTGACAAGGTCCTGTATGGTAGACTGGTTAAGAACGTTAGATCACTTTGAATATAGGGAGAATTAACCATTTGGATACAGAACTAGCTCGAATGTAGAAGACAGAGGGCAAGGGTGGAGGGTTGCTCTTTGGACTGGAGGCCTGTGACCAGCAATGTGCCACAAGGATTGGTACTGGGTCCACTGCTTTTTGTCATTTACATAAAACGATTTGGATGTGAACATAGGAGGTATGTCTGCAGATGACACCAAAATTGGTGGCACTGTGGACACAGTGAAGAAGGTTACTCCAAGAGTATAATGGGACCTTGATCAGATGGGTTGATGGGCCGAGGAGCAGCAGATGGAGTTTAGATAGATGTGTGGTACACCATTTTGAAAAGGCAAATCAGGGCAGGACATATACACTCAATGGTAATGTCCTGGGGAGTACTGCTGAACAAAGAGACCTTGGAGTGCAGGTTCATAGTTCCTTGAAAGTGGAGTCGCAGGTAGATAGGATCGTGAAGGCGGCAATTACTATACTTGCATTGAGCATAAAAGTTGGGAGGTCACGTTGCGGCTGTATAGGACATTGGTTAGACCACTTTTAGAATGCTGCATTCAATTTTGGTCTCTGTGCTTTAGGGAGGATGTTGTGAAATATGAAATAGTTCAGAAAAGATTTACAAGGATTTTGACAGGATCGGAGGGTTTGAACTATAGGGAGAGGCTGAATAGGCTGGGGCTATTTTTCCTGGAGTTTGAGGCAGAGGGATGACCTTATAGAGGTTTTGGACAGAGTGAATAGCCAAGGTCTTTACTCCCCTGTGGGGGAGTCCAAAAGTAGGGGGCATAGGTTTAAGGTGACAGGGGAAAAATTTAAAAGGTACCTAAGGGAAAACTTTTTCACAGAGTGAGCTGCCAGAGGAAGTGGTGCAGCTGGTACAATTACAACATTTAAAAAGGCATCTGGATGGTTATATGAAGGGTTTAGAGGAATATGGGGCAAATGCTGCCAAATAGGACTAGATTATTATAGGATTTCCGGTCAGCATCCTGTGCAGCTCTATGACTCTATGATTCCACAAACAGTAGCTTTGTGTGTATTTTGAATTAACCTGTTCAGACAGGAGATGACACACATCAGGTACAAGCAGGACTTGAACCCAATCCTTTGGGTCCAGAACGCTAGTTTACGAGTACTTGACCTGTTGCTTTGTACCAGTGGTTTCTTTGCAAAGTGCAGACTTAGTGTCTGAATTTTTTTTTTTGCAACAGAGTTACTGTTTCAACATGCACATCAGTTGCACAGAACTAAGCATTAAGTTGAGGAGGAATCCTGACTTTGACATTCCTTGTTATGGTGGGATTTTGAGGTTTGAGTGAACAGAGTGACAACCAGGCTAACACCAAAGAGTTAGAATCATAGATCTACAGCACAGAAAAAGGCCCTTCAGCCCATCATGTCTGCACCAGTCAAAATCAACCACTTCTCTATTTTAATCCCATTTCCCAGCACTTGGCTCTCTGCCTTATATACTTGGCATTGCAAGTGGACATCAAAATAAAAATGTGATGAGGATTTCTGCCTCTACTCCCTTAGAAGCAGCGAGTTCCAGATTCCCACCATCCTGTGGGTGAAAATAGTTTCTGTCACATCTCCTGCCCCTTATCTTAAATCTGTGCTCCGGAACATTGATCTCTCCATCAAGGGGAAGGTATCTTCCTGTCTACCATACCCATTGCCCTCACAATTTCATACATCTCAGTGATGGCCCCTCTTGGTTTTGCATGAAGTTTATGCAAGGTGCAAGAAAGGAGACCAGCCAGAATATAACCAAATTGGTTGATCTTAAAGATAACAAAGACATTATTATGTGGATTTCACAGGCAGGTGAGCTGAGACAGCAGGGCGTACACAGGCCTGATGTCAAATTTTGGCCATCCAATGAGCAGGGTGGAAAAGAAGTATAATTGAGGTTGCTGTTGTAACTTGTAACAGACATCAGCCTTCATAGCATGTCTTGATTTGAAGAACTGAAATCAGCCCACGTACTTGCATGGATGGAAAAGAGTCACTGCAAGTGAGTCCTAGAGTCATACAGCATGCAAACAAACCCTTCTGTCCATGCCAAACATAATCCCAAACTAAACTAGTCCCACCTGTTTGCTCCAGGCTCACAGCTACCACTTACAGTCGTAGAGCTGTACAGCAGGGAAAAAGATCCTTCCGTCCAACTCTCCATGCCGACCAGGTATTCTAAATTAATCTGCCAGCTTTTGGCCCATATCCCTCTAAACTCTTCATATTCATATACCCAGCCAAAAGCCTTTCAAATGTTGTAATTGTACCAGCCTCCATCACTTCATCTGACAGTTCATTCCATACATGCACCATCTTCTGCATGAAAAATTGGCCTCTTAGGTTCCTTTTAAATCTTACTCAGGAAGTTCATTCCATACGCAAACCACCCTCTGTGCAAATAAATTGCCCCTCATGTCTTTTTAAATCTCTCTTCTCTCACCTATAGCAAAGGAGAGAGAGAAGAGTTGACCACTACACCTCTTTCAACTTACATGGATGCAACCATTAACCCTGTTATTTATTTCGCTGCCGTAGGTGAGAGGTTGCCATGCACTGATCAATTGCTGCACTTGCTTGACAGTTAGCAATGACAACACTTGAAAAGAAAACTCCCCAACAGTGTAAAAATCCAAAAGAACTGCGGATGCTGTAAATCAGGAACAAAAACATAAGTCTCTGGAAAAGTTCAGCAGGTCTAGCAGCATCTGTGAAGAAAGATCAGAGTTAATGTTTCAGATCTGGTGACCCTTCCACAAAACTCATGGTAGCTAGGAAAATGTTGGATCATATGCAGAAGATAGGGTGGGGGGAGGGGATTAGGAGTAAACAATAGGTGGGGATAGAGCCCAAAGAGAGAGAAGAACAGTTGGACAGACAAAGGAGTTCATAACAATCTGGCTATGAGGGTGAATAGCTGTTCATGGACACTGTTAGTGGCTAACAATAGGTAGTGTGTAATGGCAGGCTATGTGACAACAAGGCCTGATGTGTGGAGTGGGGGTTAGGTCATGGGAGAGATCAGGCCCTAAAATTATTGAACTCTATATTGAGTCAAAAGGGCTCCAGGGTCCCCAGGTGGAAAATGAGGAGTGTTGTATATTGTTCTTCCAGCTTGTGCTGAGCTTTGCTGGAACACTGTAGCAAGCCTGAGTCAGATATGTTAGCCAGGGAAAAGGGTGATGCGTTAAAGTGGCAGGCAACTGGAAGCTCAGGGTCTTTTTTGCAGGCAGAACATAGATGTTCTGCAAAGTGGTCACCCAGTATACACTTCATTTTCCCAATGTAGAGGAAACCACATTGTGAGCAATGAATGCAGTAGGTAAAGTGCTGCTTTACCTGAAATGTATGTTTGGACCCTCGGATACTGGGGAGGGACGAGGTAAATGGGAGGCATTATACCTTCAGTGGTTGCAGGGAAGGTGCCTTGGAGCGGTGGGGGGTGATGTTGGGAGTGAAGGAAGAGTGGACCAAGGTGTCCCGGAGGGAATGATCCCTGCGAAAGGTGGACAAAGGAGGGGAGCGGAGATGAATGTGTGTCTCGTGGTGGCATCTCGCTGGAGGTGGCAGCAACGGCGGCTGGAGATCTTCTGGGTGTGGATGTTGGTGGGATGATAGGTAAAGACAGGGGAACTCTATCGCTGTTGCAGCAGGGAACAGGGCAGAAATACGTGAGATGGGTTGGACCCGATTGAGGGCCCTGTCGACAATGGTGCTGGGGAATGATAGAACATAGGACAGTACAGCACAGTACAGGCCCTTCAGCCCATGATGTTGTGCCAACCTATTATCCTACTTTAAGATCAAACTAACCGACATACCCTTCATTTTACTATCATCCATGTGCCAATCCAAGAGTCGCTTAAATGTCCCTAGTGTATCTGACTCTACCACCACCTCTGGCAGTGCATTCTACACACCCACCACTCTCTGTGTAAAGAACCTACCTCTGATATCTCTCCTATACCTTCCTGCAATCACCTTAAAATTATGCCCCCTTGTGATAGTCATTTCCATCCTGGGAAAAAGTCTCTGGCTATCCACGTTATCTATGCTTCTCATCATCTGGTACTTTTTTTTTCTAAACAGGCAATCCTTGGTTGAGGACATTTTGGTGGCTCCCTTGTTGAAGTTGGCCTCATTGGAACATATGCAACAGAGATGGAGGAGCTGAGAGAATGGAATGGAGTCTTTACAGGAAGCAGGGTGCGAGAATGTATAGTCCAGGTAACTGTGGTAGTTAGTGGGTTTATAGTGGGTATTAGTGGCCAGTCTATCACCAGAAATGATATCGAGGAAGGGAATGGAGGAATCAGAGATACACCAGGTGAAAGTTAGGGTAGGGTGGAATTTGGAAGTGAAATTGACAAATTTTTCCAATTCCAGACGAGAGAGAGAAGCAGCACTGATGACATTATCAATATATTGGAGAAAGAGTTGGGAGTAGGGGCAGGTTTAGGACTGGAACAAGGAATGTTCCACACACCCCACGAAAAGACAGGCATAACTGGGGCCCATATGGGTACCCACAGCCACTCCTCTGATCCGAAGAAAATGAGAGGACTTAAAAAGAGAAGTTATCGAGGGTGAGGATGAACTCGGCCAAGCGGAAGAGGATGGTGGGTGAGGATGGTTCAGGCTTTTACTCCAGGAAGAAATGGAGAGCCCCGAGATGATCCTGGTGGGGAATGGACGTGCAAAGGGATTGCATGTCCACTGTAAAGAGGTGGAGGCTGGAGCCTGCAAACAGGAAATTCCAAAACTGACATAAAGCATCAGAGGAATCATGGATGTACATGGGCAGGGACTGGACCAGGGGAGAAAAGACCAAGTCATGGTAGGAAGAGATGAGTTCCGTGGAGCAGGTGCAGGCTGAAACAATGGGTCTGCCTGGGCAGTCCTGTTTATGGATTTTTGGAAGGAGGTAGTAGCGAGCTGTGAGGGTCTGGGGGACTATCACCCTGG
>JAHRHZ010000088.1:1143491-1174737 GCA_024137785.1 Ginglymostoma cirratum
ACCTTGTTATCACAGAGCAGAAGAAGATCATTTGAGT
Source organism: Ginglymostoma cirratum (assembly GCA_024137785.1). NCBI lineage: Eukaryota > Metazoa > Chordata > Chondrichthyes > Orectolobiformes > Ginglymostomatidae > Ginglymostoma > Ginglymostoma cirratum. The sequence goes on from JAHRHZ010000088.1 coordinate 1,143,529, forward strand.
CTATACTGGCTGCTTGTAGAATGGATTGATGGAGGGGGGAGGGTAGGGTAGTATGAAGCATAAGCAGTAGCATCAATCAGTTGGGCTGAATGTCTGTCCTCTAAACTCTATCTATGGCTCACGGTTTTTTCAAACTTTACTCATGGGATATGGGCATCACTGGCTGGCCCAGCATTTATTACCCATCACTAGAATGTTGAGAATTATGCAAGGTTGGACAGAATGATTACAAACAGTGGGAAAACTGAACAGTTAAAGGCAAATGAGGATGGATAAGAAATGTTACTGAAACACCAAGAATCAACAATAAAAAGAGGATGACAATGCCAACAGATGAGGGACTAAGAGTGGAACCACCAAAGGGAAAAAGCATTGCATGCATTTAGCATACACAAGGGAACTCAGAATCTTGTTCAATGAAGTGCATTTGTTGACCTCAGCTTTCAGAAATGTTATTGGAATGTTTAACGTATTAATGGGAATTAACAAGGGCTATGAATCACGTGGTATTTATAAGTGAGAGTGATTAGACTGTCGCTGTACACTGATACTCAAAATGCTGTGATTTGTTGCTGCTCAGCCTACACCTCAACATCATTGTCACCTTTCAGGTGCCTATATTCATTCTGGTTTGCGCTCTAATTTCTAAGCCAGCAGGTTGTGGGTTCAAGTTCCATTCCAGACACACCCTGGTGCAATCAGACCAATGGTGTTACAAAACCACAATGCAAACACCTTGGACCTTCCAAAAGCAGCATTGCTAAGATATAGGTCTTTGGTAACCAAACCCTCTGCATTATGAAGGGAGTGCTGCACTGCTGGATGGAAATTAGAGATTCTGAGCTATGATTCAGTCAAAAGCAGGGGAGTTCTCTTGATGTTCTGACCAATATTTATCTCTCAAGCAACACTGAAAACAGACGATCTGACCATTTATCGCTGTTTCTTTGGGAGCGTGCTGTGCACTAATTGGCTGCTGTACTTTTTATGATGTAAGAGTGACTACATGTTAAAAGTACTTAATTGACCGAAGTATTATGGAATGTCCGAAGGTAATAAGAAGAACATGATAAAGCTAAGTTTACCTTTCATTCTGTAGCCTGCGGAAAACTATTGCAACAGCCATACACCATCAAAGAGGCCCTTTGGCCCATCTAGTCTGCTCCAACCTATCTACACTAATCCCATTTTCCAGCTCTTGACACAAAGTCTTTAATGTATTGAAACTTCAAGTGCTTATCCAGGTACTTTTTAAAGATTCTGAGCTTTCCTGCCTCAACTTCCCTCCCAGCTAGTGCATTCCAGATTTCCCCACCCACGGGGTGAAATGTTTTTCCTCAAAGTCCTTCAAATCCTCCAGCCTTTCACTTTAAAATTATGCCCCCTGATTATTGACCCTTCAGCTAAGGGGAACGGCTGCTTCTTATTGACCCAGTCCCCGCCCCTCGTAATCTTATACACTTTCTCGCAGGTCTTCCCCCAACCTTCTCTGCTCTAAAGTAAACAACCCAAGCTTATCCATCCTCCCTTCATGCTATTTTCTGTTGAAATATCTTACCCACAGCATCAACTCCAAGTATGTGAAGAAGACGAGCCTCAGCAATGGTCTCAAAATTCGGGCCTCCAACCATGCAGTAGACACCTTCCTTTACGTAATTAGAGCATTTCAGTTCCTTGCTTATTTCCAGGGCCAGTTTCCCGAGGCTTTTGTCATATGCATCAGACATGCTCGGAAAACGGGTACCGAACCTACAAACAAGAGCACCACCATTTTTATTTTTTTAACTCTGCTCCCTCTTTTACTTCATTAATTTTCTCATCAAAATTAGTTCAAAAAGTAAACAAATAATTCTGCTGGGAGTTTATATTGTTAGCTTTATGTGGTATCTACAATCCAGAAACAGCTAAATTGATCCACATTGGTATTTATACTCCACATGACCTTTCGTCCAACCTTTGTTTGATTTCGATTCGGTTTATTGTTGTCACATGTCCCTAGGTACAGTGAAAAGTTTTGTTTTGCGAACAGTACAGGCAGATCATACCATATAAGGACATACAGATCATTGGGTGCTTAGACAGAGCAAGGCACACAAGGTTACAGCTGCACAGGAGGTGCACAAAGCAAGATCAACATTAGACTTGAAATTAGAGAGGTCCATTCAGCAGTCTATTAACAGTTGGGAAGAAACTGTTCTTGAACCTGTTGGTGCGTGTGTTCAAGATTCTGTATCTTCTGTCTGACAGGAGAGATTGGAAGAGAACATCACTGGGGTGGGAGAGGTCTTTGATGATGTTGGCAGCCTCTCTGCAGCAACAAGACGTGTAGACAGACTCCATGGATGGAAGGTTGACTTGCCTCAGTCTGGGCTGTACACAATCTTCTGTAGTTTCTTCTGGTCCTGGGCAGAACAGTTGCTTTACCAAGCTGCTATGCACCCAGATAGAATGCTTTCTATGGTGCATCTGTAAATGTTGCTAAGGGTCCTTATGGACATGCCAAATATAATTAGCCTCCAGAGAAAGAAGAGGCGTTGTTGTGCTCTCTCAACTGTCGCATCTATGTGGGTGGTCTGGGACAGATTGTTGGTTATGGTCACTCCTAGGAACTTGATGCCCTCGATGCTCTCCACCCCATCTCAGTCGATGTAAATAGAACATAGGACATAGAACAGTACAGCACAGTACAGGCCCTTTGGCCCAAGATGTTGTGCCGAACTTTTTACCCTAAACCTAATATCTATGTCACCTCCACCCCTACCTTATACTATCATCCATATGCCTATCTAATAGCTGCTTAAATGCCCCTAATGAGGCCGACTCCACTACCCTCTCCGGCAATGCATTCCACGCCCCTATCACTCTCTGAGTAAAGAACCTACCTCTGACGTCTCTCCTATACTTACCACTTTAAAACTATGCCTCCTCGTAATAGCTACCTCCACCCTAGGAAAAAGTCTTTGGCTGTCCACTCTGTCTATACCCCTGATCATTTTGTACAGCTCTATCAAGTCAAAAGTAGATGGGGGCATGTCCTCCTCCTCTCTTCCTGAAGTCAATGATCAGTTCTTTTGTTTTGCCGACATTGATGGAGAGAATGTTATCATTGCACCATGACGCCCAGCATTCTACCTCCTTCCTGTATTCTGACTTCTCATTGTTTGTTATCTGGCCTACAACCGTGGTGTCATAAGTGAGCTTGTAAGTGATGTTCGAATGAAATTTAGCGACACAGTTGTGAGTGTACAGAGAATACAGTAGAGGGCTGAGTACACATCCTTGCAGGTGTTAAGGATTATCTTGGAGGAGGTGCTGTTGTCTATCTTCACTGATTGCGGCCTGTGGGTCAGGACGCTGAAGATCCAGTTGCAGAGGGCAGAGCTGAGACCTGGGTTTCGGAGTCTTGAGATTAGTTTAATTGGGATTATAGTGTTGAAGGTGGAGCTGTAGTCAATAAGTAGCAGCCTGATGTACGTATCCTTATTAACCAGATGTTCCAGGATTAGTGTAGGGCGAGGGAAATGGTGTCAGCTGTGGACCTGTTTCACTAGCAGGCAAATTGCAAGGGACTGAGGCAGGCTGGGAGGCTAGCGTTGATGTAAGCGGTGACTAATGTCTCAAAGCACTGCACGATTATGGAGGTCAGTAGTCATTGAGGCACATTGCATGTGTTTTCTTTGGTATTGGGATGATGGTGGTCTTGAAGCAGGTGGGGACTTCAGATTGCAGCAAGGAAAGGCTAAAGGTGTCAACGAATGCCCCCACCAGCTGGTCCGCCCAGGCCTGGGACGCCATTCTGGGCCAATCGCTTTCCTCAGGTTTCACTCCCAAGAAGGTTGATCTGACATTTGCAGCGGCGACTGAGGGAATAGGTGCATCTGCGTCCGTCAGACCAGGTGACACCGTGCCGCTGACATTCTGTTCAAACCCAGCACAGAAAGCATTGAGCGCATCAGGGAGGGATGTGTTTTTGCCCGCTTTCTTGCTCTGCTTCATTTTGTATCCCGTTGTGTGTAGGCCTTGCCACAGGCGGCAGGTGCCTGTGTCGTTATCCTTCTGTTCCTTACACCTCTATATGTTTTTATCCAGCTTTCCTTTAAATATGCCTCAGTCAGATCCCCTCTCAGCCTATTCACCATAATTGCTCAGTTTGGTAATGAACTCCACATTCTCACTGCTCTCTGGGTATAGACGTTTCTCCTGAGTCAGACCTGCTGAGTTTCTCCAACATTCTCTGTGTTTGTTTCAGATTTCCAGCATCCACAGTATCTTACTTTTATATTAACATGAGGCTGATGGGCAGAGTGGCCTTATATTTCACTTCCGTCTAAGAAGAAAGAACGTGGAAAGGGAGTGAATAACAGATATAAAAGGTTTACTGTATGAACTTTAATGACTACATACCGTTCATCGTTGGGTCCAATGAGAGGATGCAGCCCAATGAGACCCGGCATATTAATGTGGTCCTTAAGGATCATGATATCTCCTGTGTTGTAACCATCGGCAACTGCTCCTGCAGCATTGGTCACGATCATGACTTCAACACCCATCAGTCGGAACACACGGACAGGAAAAGTCACCTGAAGAAATGGGGAGAGAAGAACACAATTTAACATTCAGAAAGGGTACCATTCACCTTCACATACCATGCATGCAGATGTGAAACCATTTCAGTCATCCTTGAATGCTTTCCTAAGGTCATATTCACATAGTTCTAACTTCAATTCACATTCCCAGGTACCCCACAACCCCCTTTCTTGTCAAGAATATAAAATTACATTAAGTTTATAATATATTAGGTTGTTCTTACTGGTAATAGTCATTTTACTGGTGTGAGCATTCAGCTGTTTATATTTTGGAATGGCCAAATTCCAATTTAATTTTAGTATGTAATACATTCACCCAATTGTTGTTTGCAGCATATTTGATTGCTGAGTATGTGAGATTGTCTTAAGATAAAGCCAACATTTGCAGAAAAAATACCCAAGTACAAACAGTGCAATATATGTACTTAAACGACAATGACCATTTTGAGTGATATAACAAAAACAGAAGCTGCTGGAAAAGCTCAGCAGGTCTGGCAGTATCTGTTAAGAAAAATCAGAGTTAACGTTTCGGGTCTGGTGATCCTTTCTCAGCACACCTTATGAAATAATGATACTGTATCCCCTCAGCTTTATCTCCCAACATGCGTCTTCAATTATCTTCACTCTGCTTGGAAATAATTTGTAAAGTAATTTAACGTTTCAGATTTCAGTGTGGCATATGATGCATTCTATGCTTGTTGAATCTCAGCTGATCACACTTAATCTCCTTCCCCACTCTTCATTTAGCATCTTTCATCTAAACAGGGTGAGTCAGATTGACAGTGAGGCACTTCACACAAGAGCATTCATTCTAGAACTTACTTTTGATATCCATCCCGAGCAGTGGATGTTGTTTATATGGAATTCAAGGAGTTCAACAATGTTCCTCAAGGTAGACTGATTTGCAAGGTTAGATCGCATGGAATCCAGGGAGAGCTAGCCATTTGGATACAAAATGGGCTTGAAAGTAGGAGACAGATGGTGTTGGTGGAGGGTTGTTTTTCAGACTGGCTGCCTGTGACCAGCGGTGTGCCGTAAGGAACAGTGCTGAGTCCACTGCTTTTTGTCATTTATATAAATGATTTGGATGTGTTATAGGAAGGATATTATGAAGCTGAAGAGGATTCAGAAGAGATTTACCAGGATGTTGCCAGTAATGTGGATTTGAGTTATAAGGAGAGGATGGATAGGCTGGGACATTTCTCACTGAAGCGTAGGAGATTGAGAAATTTACAAAATAATTAGGGGTATAGATAAGGTGAATGGCAGGTGTCTTTTCCCTTGGGTAGGGGATTTCAAGACCGGGGGCATATTTTTAGGGTGAGAGGAGAAAGATTTAAAAAAGACATGGGCACAATTTTTTTTTATCCAGAGAGTGGTTTGTGTGTGGAATGAAGTTCCAGAGGAAGTGATGGATGTGAGTTCAGTTACAATGTTTAAAAGACAATTAGATAAGCACATGAATAATAAATGTTTGAAAGGATACAGGCTAAGTGCAGGCAGGTGGGATTAGTTTGGTTTGGGATTATGGTCGGCATGGACTGGTTGGACCATAGGGTCTGTTTCTGAGCTATGTGATATTATGATTTAATCTATCTACCTCTGTGTTAAACATATTCAAAGATTCTCTTTCCACCACCTTTATTCCAAAGACTCATGATCAGAGCAGTAGTGTTGCAAAACCACAATGTAAAAATCTTGGATCTTTCTGAAAGCAGTATTGCCGAGATATGGGCCGTTTGTTAACCAAACCCTGTGCTAGAATTATTTTCACTGAAGTCACTTCATTGCAGCCCTTAACACCATAATCTCCAAAGCATCAACCCAATCACCTTTCTGCGCTGCTCCAATTCTAACTTCCATGCGTATCCCTGCGTTTCAATACTCTATCATTGGTAGCTGCGTTTTGAGCTGCCTGTTAGCTCCAAAAGTTCCTCTCTGAACCTTTCCCTTCTCAACTTCTCTCTCCCCCTTTTGAATGCTCCCTGACCAAGCATCTGGTCACCTGCTCTGACATCTCCGTTATGCGGCTTGGTGTAAAATTCTGTGTGATAATCTCTCCACTAAAGCACCTTGACAAGTTTCTACTTGTTTAAAGGTGCTATATAAGATAAAGATGTTATTTATAATTTTGCAACCATGTCATGTATGTCATTGAAGCTGGCTGTCTGTGATTTCCATCTGAGAAGTCAGACAACTGCAGTTACACATTATGCAAATTATCTAAACTATGTGGTGGAAAGAAAATTATCATTCACTGTGTTCACTCTAGTCAGTTCCACCTTCATCAGTCTCTGCCCATGCTTTGTATGCATCATCTTTAAATTAGCTGGGTCTCCTAATGATATGCATCTATATTATCATTGGCTGTTCCTCTTTTATCTGGTAATTCTGTCTCATGTCGTTTCCACAGCAGCAGGATGTGTAAAATGCGTTGCCATTTTGACTATCCCAGTAACTCTAAGTTGCAGAATTTTTTTTTTTATTATTTAACTTCTTCCTTGTTGTTTCTTTCAGCATTCGTCTCTCTCTTCCAGCTCTGAAAATCCACACACTTTCAGGTGCACCATTCCTGACACCATGTTTCTGGTGGGGTCTGTCTCATGACTCTGACAGACTGCACCCAAGGGCACATCATCCATCAGAAAATGTTAGCATTACCTTTGTGAGTGGGTATCCTTCAAACATGTGGAAACGCCCTTGCATGCAGACACAAGTCTTCCCGTTCAGCTCTCCAAATACTAGCTGACCAGCATGTCCTTTCACTGGATAGAGAAGAGAGATCCATCAGCAATATAGAGCAAGTAGCTAGCAACTTTTCCTAGCCTGTGTCAGGAACAACTACAACTTCAATAGGATCTTTAGCTTGGTAGAACTTTACAGGGCATTTAATGTTGTATCAGTTGAAACGTGATTGCCAATGGTGCAATGATGAAAATCAGGGAGAGCCAAGAGGCTAGAGTTGGAGGGGATCTTCGAGGGTTTGAAAGTGGGAGGAAGTTATAGAGATATGAAAGTGTCATGGCCATGGAGAATTTTCAGTTGGTATAATGCTGGACTGGGAGCTGATGTAGGTATGTAACCCACTCTAGATCATAAGGTAAATAATCATGCAGAAGTTTATTCATTCTATCCTGCCCAATCCATTCTGAAAATAAAACCTAACTGCACTTCATTGTGGCATCTTGTGTTTCTTAAAAGATTCCAATGTTTTACCACCACTATCCTATATAGAGGTCTGTTCCATGCATTGCTTGCTCTTCATGTGATCAAGGCCTTCTTCATTTCACTCTGAAGTTTATCTGCCCTGAAGAAGTTATCCCAGTCTCAAAGTGTTAACTCTGTCTCTCTCTCCCCAGATGCTGACAGACCTGCTGAGTTTCTCCAGCATCTTCTGTCTTTGTTCCTAAGGTTACCCTTCATTTGTCACTCTGTCCTATTGTGTAACTTGAAGACACGCTCTACATTTCCAGTTTCTGTACCATTTATTGTTCTATAAACCTCTAAGATGTCTTTGACAGCGGTTGGCAGTTTGGTAAACTGTTAAAAACGGCAGCAAAATCCTAAGCTTTTATAAAGCGCTCCATGAGAACAAAAACAAAATGTATTAAGTTATGAGGAACATGGATAGTCGGAGCTTTTCCCCAGGATGGAAATGTCGAATACTAGGGGCATACATTTAATATTAGAGGGGAAGAGTTTAAAGGAGATGTGTGAGGCAGGTTTTTAGTACAGAGGTGCCTGGAATGCCTGGGGATGTGGTAGAAGTCGATTCTATTAGCATATTTAAGAGGCGTTTAGACAGACACATGAACAGGTGGTGAATGGAGAGATATGGACCATTGCGGGCAGACTGGATTGGTTACGAATGACATCATTTTTGGACATGGTTCTTGTGTTGTATAGTCCTATGTTCTATGTTCTAAATTAATGTTCAGCTGTTACAGAACTGTTGTGTCCAATTTACATAACTACTGCTTACAGAATCACTGCATTAAAAACATGTCCCGTTCAACAAAACATTTTAAAAAATCTGTCCGCAAGCTCTGGTAGAAGCTTAACGGCTAGATGCACAGCAACAAAAAGCACTAGTCGCAGCTCCAATCCCTAATCTCTGACAAACTGGTGGATGTTAGCTGGGTCATTTCATTGTGCTGCTGAATGGAAATATTTGCTGAGGCCAGTAACTGAACCTGTACGAGGGACACAGATGCAAGCATAGCGAGCAGTGAAGAAAGCAAATGGCATATTGGCCGTTGTTGTAAGGGGGCTGGAGTACAGTAATAAAGAAGCTTTGCTACAATTGTACAGGGCTTTGGTATGAAAACAATGCAGAGGCTGGAGATCTGAAATGAAAACAGAATGTGCTGGACAAAACTCAGCAGTTCTGGCAGCATCTGTGGAAAGACAGAGTTAACGTTTTGAGTCCAATACAACTCTTCTTTGGAATTTCTGCTGCTGGAACTTCTGGGTATGTATGGTGCTTTCTGTTTTTATTCCTGGAATACTGCACATGGTCTCTACATTTAAAGAGACATATACTTACATTGGAGATGGCACAATGACGACTCATTAGATTGGCTCCTGGGCCAGAGGAGTTGTGCTGTGACAAGGGACTGAGTAAATTAGGTCTGTATTCTCTGGGGTTTAGAAGAATGAAAAGTGATCTCACTGCTGCCTCACAGGACTGGGGACCAGGTCAATTCCGCTCCCAGGTGACTGTGCGGAGTTTGCACACTCTCCCTGTGTCTGCGTGGGTTTCCTCTGGGTGCTCCGATTTCCTCCCACAGCCCAAAGATGTGCAGGTTAGGTGGACTGGCCATGCTAGATTGCCCACAGTGTGTTCAGGGATGTGTAGATCAGTTGGGTTATAGGGGAATGGGTCTGGGTGGGATGCTGAGGGTTGGTGTGGACTTGTTGGGCCGAAAGGCCTGTTTCCACACTGTAGAGATTCTATGATGATGATGATGTTGAAAGGGCTTGCTAGATTGCATACTAAGACATTGTTTCTGCTGGTCAGGGAATCTAAAAGGCTGGGGAACAGTCTCTGGTTAAGGGGCCAATCCTTTAGGACTGAGATGAGGAGATTTCTTCACTTGTGGGTTGAGAATCTGTGGGGCTCCATCATTGAATATGTTTAAGGGCTTGGACAGCCAGGTTTATGATCTTTCAGGCAATTAAGGCATGTGGGAAATGGGCAGGAAAGTGCAGTTGAAGGCTAAGTTTAGTCGTGATCACATTGAATGATAGAACAGTCTCAATGGGCTGAATAGTTCACTGTTGCTCCTTTTTTTTTGAATTCTTGTGCACTTGGAAGTGCCTGTACATGATCAGTCAAAGCAGTGGCTGGAACTGATGGTATGAGCTGTCCCCATGTACCTGGAAAGGTGTGCATTAGAATATTTACACCTATAAAAACCATTTCTTTTATATTTTTCTGTATTTTGATTGTGGACTGAAATGGGGAAAGGAACGGTTTTAAAAACCAAGGAATGTAGAAGGTATTGATGTACTTTTCAAAAAGAAAGTTACTTCCCATTCATTGTAAGTGCTGTTTGCACAGCTATTTGTTCAAGCAGGAGGGATAGGTTACCACAGACAAGCTGGAACCAGGGACGTGTATGAAGGCAGATTCGGTCAGCAACAAACATTGAACATAGAACATAGAACATTACAGCGCAGTACAGGCCCTTCGGCCCTCGATGTTGCGCCGACCTGTGAAATCAATCTGAAGCCCATCTAACTTACACTGTTCCTTTATCATCCATATGTTTATCCAATGACCATTTAAATGCCCTTAAAGTTGGCGAGTCTACTACTGCTGCAGGCAGGGCATTCCACGCCCTTACTACTCTCTGAGTAAAGAACCTACCTCTGACATCTGTCCTATTTCTATCAACCCTCAATTTAAAGCTATGTCCCCTCGTGCTAGCCGTCACCATCGAGGAAAAAGGCTCTCACTGTCCACCCTATCTAATCCTCTGATGATCGTGTATGTCTCTATTAAGTCACCTCTTAACCTTCTTCTCGCTAACGAAAACAGCCTCAAGTCCCTCAGCCTTTCCACATAAGACCTACCCTCCATACCAGGCAACATCCTGGTAAATCTCCTCTGCACCCTTTCCAATGCTTCCACATCCTTCCTATAATGCGGCGACCAGAACTGTACGCAATACTCCAAGTGCGGCCGCACCAGAGTTTTGTACAGCTGCAACACGACCTCACGGCTCTGAAACTCAATCCCTCTACCAATAAAACCTAACACACCGTACGCCTTCCTAACAACCCCATCAACCTGGGTGGAGACCTGGCGACTAGTTGTTGATAATAATGGTCTACTGCTTACCCATCACTTTGTGATTGGCTGCCAGGTGGCTGAACAGCTTGTGTATGTGAATAAAACACTCAGAAGCTGTTGGATCTCCAGAAATGGAAATGCTGTCCTTGTCTCTGCAGCATAAACACCTTGACTCTGAAGAATGCCAGTCTATTTGCCTTCCCCAGTTACTGTAAGCTGTTGCTTTTAACCAATAAGTTAGAGACTTATTGATCATATCAGTGACTCCTGGTGGACATTGTACTGCCTTTCAAGGTTTTCCTCTTCACCCATAAGACCAGTTTTGTTACATGTCTGTCTGCGTGTGTATATGGGTGGAGTTTCATAAGGGGTTTAGAGTTATATGTTGACAGTTCACAGATGCTTGTAGCTGGAATCTATTTATTTATATTAAATAGCAATTCTTGTAAGTATGGAAATCTAGTTTCTGTCAACCTGAAAAGATGGAAAATTTGAAGAAGGTAGAGAAGGGATTTACAAGGATGTTACCAGGACTGGACTGTTGCTGCTGGATAGGCTGGGACTTTTTTTCCTGGAGTGTAGGAGGTTGAGAGGGTATCCTTATAGAGTTTTATAAATTCATGAGGGGCGTGGATAAGATGAATAGCAAAGGTTTTCTTCCCCAGGTTAGGGGAGTCCAAAACTAGAGGGCTTAGGATTAAGGTCAGAAATCACACGACCCAAGGTTACAGCCCAACAGGTTCTGTGTTTGGAATGAGCTGCCAGAAGAGGTGGTGGAAGCAGGTACAACATTAAAGGCACCTGGATGGATACATGAACAGAAAGTCTTGAGAGGGATATGGGCCAAATGCTGGGAAATGGGAGTAAATTAATTTAGGATATCTGGTCGGCATGGATAAGTTGGACCGAAGGGTCTGTTTCCATGCTGTACGACTCTATGACTCTAAGTAAAACTGTAACTCACTGATCCTCGCTGACTTGTTTACTTGGAAATATAGGGAAATGACAGAAAGAACCAAAGGCAACATGTGGAAATGCATTTTTCTTTAAACACAGCAAGGGGTTAGAATCTGGATTTATTGAAAAATAAATGAGCAGGGCCACTGGGAAAGAACAAACCCAATCGATTTCATCTTGCCAGGAGCCAGCATTCGCACAGTGGGCTGATTGGCCTCCTTCTGTGCAGTCACAATAAGCTGAATGGACTCTGTCTGCACAGTGTAATTCTGTGATTTGTTGTGACCATTTCCTACTTATTTAAATTTATTACTCAGAAGTACAGATTCTGACTGTAGAATCATATTGTAGTTGCCGTGCAAAACGTGCCCATTCAGTCACTGTGCCTGTACCGGCTCTCTAATTAATCTGATTTCTCTGCTCATTCCCTTTATCCATCTTCCAGCCTATATCCAATTACCCTCTGGAAGTTGCACCGAATTGGCTTCCACCATTGTTTCCAGCAGGAAGTTATGAACCATAAGAACTTTTCCCATAATGTGCTTTTTTCTCATCACCTCACCACTGGTTCATTTGCCAATTACTGTACGTCTGTTCAGATTCTGACATTATTTTGTTTCCGATCCATACTATCAACAGCATTTTGCTTTTACCTTAAACTAGTGTCTTTTTGTTGGCAATCCTGCGAATGTCAACCTGATTGAAGGAATCATATCACTTCATGTTTTTGAAGACCTCAACAATCTGTGATTCATACCTGTGCTCTGGGGGAAGTTGGGGACATCAGCGTATTTAAAGATCTTCGGGTTTGTGAGTGCTTCGGCGAGCATACCGAGTCCAGAGCCACAGATTATGGCCACCTTTGGTCGATGGCTGATCTTTGACAGCAGCCAATCTGCTGTCTCCTTGTACGTCTCATAACTGGAATAATACTCATGATTAATAATAACCAATTAATTAATTAATAACCAATTAATTAATTAATATTAATTAATAACAACAAACATTGTGAAGTAAACTGGGTTCTGCAGAAATTTCTAGGACAATTAGACTTCTATTCAATTCTATCACGAGGCTAATAGAGGAACCAGTGCCAATGTAAGTTGTGACAATCTGTGATTTAATTAACTTAACCTGACAATGTGTAAACTATGGACTTCAGCACAAAATTCATAGTGCAGCAGATCTTTCATGCTGTTTTCCACAATTTAAGGGGACCTGCACGCTGTAACATATTGTGTGTGTGTGTGTGAGAGAGAGAGAGAGACAGCATGTGTGTGAGAGAGTGCGTGTGTGTGTGTGCGCGTGTGTGAGAGAGAGAGCATGTGCGTGAGAGAGTGCATGTGCATGTGCATGTGTGTGAGTGTGTGTGTGTGAGTGCGTGTGAGTATCTGTGCGCGTTTGTGCATGTGCTGGGGTGTGTATGAGAGAGTGCATGTGATTATGTGTGCATGCGTGTGTGAGAGAGTGAGTGTGAGTATGTGTGCGCATTTGTGTGTGCGTGGGGATGTGCGCACTTGTGTGAGAGAGTGTGTGTGAGTATGTGTGGGTGTTTGTGTATGCATGGGCGTGTGCGTGAGTGTGTGGGAGAGTGCATGTGAGTATGTGTGCACATTTGTGAACCCGTAGGAATATGTGTGCGTGTGTGAGAGAGTGCATGTGTGCATTTGTGTATGTGTGGGAATGTGCGTGTGTGTGAGAGTGAGTGCATGTATGTGTGTGCATTTGTGTACGTGTGGCACTGTGCTTGCATATGTGAGAGAGTGCATGTGAGTATGTGTGCACGTTTGTGAACCCGTGGGAATGTGCATGCGTGTGTGAGAGAGTGCGTGTGAGTATGTGTGCACGTTTATGTATGTGTGGGAGTGTGTGTGTGTGTGAGAGAGTGCGTGTGAGTATGTGTGTCCGTTTGTGTATGCGTGGGAGTGTGTGTGCATGTGTGAGAGAGTGAGTGGGAGTATGTGTCCGCATTTGTGTACGCGTGGGAGTGTGGGTATGTGTGTGAGAGAGTGCATGTGAGTATGTGTGCGCGTTTATGTATGCGTGGGAGTGTGCATACATGTGTGAGAGAGTGCATGTGAGTATGCGTGTGCGTTTGTGTACGCGTGGGAGTGTGTGTGCGTGTGTGGGAGAGTGTGTGTGAGCATGTGTGTATGCATGGGATTGTGTGCATGTGTAAGAGAGTGCGTGTGAGTATGTGTTCGTATTTGTGTGTACATTTGTGTACACGTGGGAGTTCACATGCATGTGTGAGAGACTGCGTGTGAGTATGCAGCATGTTTTTGTATGCATGGGAGTGTGTGCGTGTGTGACAGAGTGCATGTGAGTATGTGTGCGTATTTGTGTGTGCATTTGTGTACGTGTGGGAACGCGTGTGCATGTGTGAGAGAGTGTGTGTGAGTATGCGTGCACGTTTGAGTATCGTGGGAGTGCGCATTTGTGTGCATGTGTGTATGTGTGCACGCACGCGCGTTTGTGTGTGTGCAGGAGTGTGCGTGCGGGAGTGTGCACGTGAGCATTTGTGTGCGTGAGGGTCCATTCATCCAAACCTGTGTCACTCTGAAACTAATGCTCCATGCCAATGGTGGGTGCTTTCATCGGAACAGCTTTCCATTCCTCTGTGTGAACATAAAGCATCTCTAGAAACTCAAAACTGCAACAAAATCCACATCTAAAACCAGGAACATTCTTCATGACAACCTATTTTTATTTAGACTGAAGCCCTCCATCCAGCAGAGGACCTAAAAATATTGCATTCACTTATTAAAACGTCATTTGAGCCTTTACTTGACCTTTGACTCAAGGGTCTTAAAATATAAACATTCCTGTGTGTTCTCCCACATAGAATATGTCAAATCCTTTTGTTTTGTAACCTTGTATTTTCTGCTACAGCTATAAATATAGACTACCAATTTTCAACTTTCTCCATATGGTTATAATACTTGAAATCTCTCAAGGATTAAAATGGTTTTTACAGAGGAAGAAATGTGGACCTCAAATGGCTGGAGTGATCGCCTGAACACAGGCTGAGACAAGTTCAGGACACCGATGTGGAATAAAAATCATCTGAACTGAAGTTACCATTTTAGCGAAAGAGATTGAAACTGTTCAACTGAGTCAGATGTCAACAAACTTACAGCTCACATTTTAACTTGCACCTGGATGAGATGCACACATTGGACATGAAAGTGTTGCATGACACTATTCAGCTTTGAAAGATGGTGAAGCCAGACTTGGGAATACACCAATGAACCATGTTTTAGCAGCTGCTTGGCAGAGCACCTGACAGAGATAACAGCGTGCTCTCTCTCTCTCCCTCTTTCTCGTCTCAACATTTTGAAAGCCAGCACCAGTGATAAAACAAAATGGGGAAACATTCATTCATCACTAGGAAGGAGGCAACAAATTTTATTTTTGCTGAATATACAAGACAACAAATAAACAGCTGTGGTCTTGCGGCTAAGCTATAACAGCACTGCAAGAACTTTTTGAACTGCCTGTTCTCAAATCTCTTTAGACTAGCCAGCCTCCCCTCCTTAAGCTTTGTATCTGTTTTTTATGTGTTTGATATTGCATTTTATTAGTTTTCTCTGGGTTTATAGTGAATAAAAATCACCTTTCTTTCACAGAAGAAAACTTTGCAATTGCTTCTTTAATTCTGATGTCTTGATCCTATTTTGATTGAACTGTGAACTGTCTGCATGCCAAAAAGCAAACAAAATATTTGTTGCAACTGACGGTCGAGTTATAAAAACCGAGAGCCAATTGTGCCTCCGGAACTGGTCCTAACAAATTGTTAAGTACCCACTCTCAATTTAATTCTATGATTAAAATTATCAAGGCAAGACCTGTGGAATTATATGTCAGCCTGACCAGGAGATTAAATGATAAACATTCCCGCGTGTTCTCCCACATAGAATATATCAAATCCTTTTGTTTTGTAACCTTGTATTTTCTGCTACAACTATAAGATTATTTGGCAGTTGGTTAGTGCCATGTTATCTCAGAATGGATGACAAAGTAATAAGACAGTGAAAATTCTTCTTCTGAACTCTTTTCAAAGTCCAATCCACAATACTCTGTCATTTAAAATCACAAGTGGGGCAATACCAATGCGTTTGCAAGTACGTGTTTTCACTTCCACTGGGAGAAAACTGATGGAAATACTACTTTGTGGCTACCAGTTTTTGTTTCTTGAAGGTATTAGCATATGCGAAATGATGTACATTAGTCCAATAATATTCTGCCAGCTTCAGAGCTGGAGTTGACCACTCGGTTCTTCAGGCTTGTGTAATCACTCGATAAATCAATGGTTAACCCACACGTCAACGTTGTTTTCCAATTTTAGCTCCACATATCGATCAACGTCCTTTTTGGACAATAATCTACAGATCTCAGTTGATTACTTAACTAGTTAATTCTTTCTAAGACCATAGGAAATAGGAACAAGAGCAGGCCATTCAGCATTTCGAGCCTGCTCCACCATTTAGTAAGATCATGGCTGATTCAATGTTCCTCATGTCTTTCCTGTCCTTATCCTGCAAACCTTGATTCTCCAACTGATCAAGAATCTACCTATCGCAGTCTTAAATATACACAAGGACTCTGCTCCCACAGCTGTCTGTGGCTATGAGTTCCAAAGAGTCCCAAACCTCAGGGAGAGGAAATTTCTCCTTATCTCAGTCTTAAATTGGCACCCCTTTAACTAGTCAATACATATAACACTGTACGCTTTTTTTCATTAATGTTATTTCCTAAGCTACCTATTCAGAGATAGTATGTATGGTTCTGGAGCAAATGGGACTTGAACCCAGACCTCCCAGTCCAGAGGTAGGGATGCTACCTCTGCACCACAAGTGCCCTCTAAAATGATGGCCTTTGTTTTTTCTCATTTAATCTATTTTCAACCTGTTCAGAGATGTTTTTACGCATCTCTTTAAAAAAGGTTCTTGGGTGCGGCCTGAACCCATGACCCTAAGATTAAGAGTTGCATGCTCTAGCAATTGGCCAACCGGGAACATAAAATCATATGTAATGATAAACAGCAATTAGCTAATAACTGATTTAAGAGTGTGGTTCTTCATACTGACTTTATGCTACTATTGGGTTGTAAAGCCATAAATAGTACACTGCTTAGTGTACTATTTTCACTTCGTAAATTATTTGTGCCACTTTCCCTGTGTGATTTGTGGCTCAGCATATTACTGAACTTGCCTTGAATGACAGCACCGTCTATTCACTAACACCGCAACTTAAAGTGAACTTACCAAATCTGTTCGTTACAAATATTTGACATCCTGTCAAATAACTCGTTGAGAAAAAGATCAAGTCTGTTTGTTTAGTTCTTGTAAGAGAAGATGCTTTCTGTCGATTTTACTCAGCTACTTCTGTAAGGACACTGCTTGGACTCTGACTGCTCGTCACTTCATTGGCTTCAGACTTTCAAATGTACATTAAAAAGGAAATGATAAATTCTTAGACTGTATCCTACTACGATCTGTGATTGGTTAATATATGCTGTTGTAAAAACATGATTGACAGCCATTAGGGTGGAGGGATTTATTGTGAAATGTGATAATATTTTCTTCTTCTGGGCAGGAAAGATATTCAGCCAAGAAAATAATTGACTGCATTTGACCAGCTGTGTAGCCTCGTGTGACTTGTGACAGAAAAGATGTTAACTCTTTGTAGCATAAAGTTAGAGAATTTAACTTGAAACTGCTTAACTTTTTATAGGTTTCTGAATTAGACCTCAGCTAAGATTGAGACTCGTACAGTTTGGTGGGATGGTGCAGCAGGATGATTGCAACCCCTTCCTGAATTCTAAAGACCACAAAGAATGGGGGCAGCCTACATTTAGAAGTTGTGTCAAAACAAAAGATGTAGCAACTTTAACTAAAAGCCGCAGGCTGACATCAGTAGAGCTGTGTATGATGGCTCTTAATACTCCATAAGCCTTTATGACTAAATCCAAAATTAACTTCGTTATGCCCTCAACGAAATGTTTTCCCCAAACATTTGGTTACAAAATATCTGGAAAAGGCTCAAGAATTATGAGGCAAAAAAAATCCCTGAAGGATAGGCATAAGCATTAGAAAGTATAAGACCATCATCATAAAACATACGAGCATAAGTAGGCCAATCAGCCCATCCGTCATTTCCATCATTCAATGAAATCATGGTTGACCCAATAATCCTCAACTCCATTTTTTTGCTTTTTCTGCATAACTCATGATTCCCTTACTGGTTAAAAGTCTGTCTGTTGTGGCCTTGAACATATTTAACAACCCAATCCTAAAGGAATTTTACAGATTCACAATCCTCTGAGAGAAGAAATTTCTCCTCATCTTTAATTTAGTTAGCCAACCCTATCCCGAAATTATGTCATCTGGTTCTGGACTGTCTCATAAGGGGTAACAACCATTCCACATTTACCCATTAAGACCTCCAAGAATCCTGTATGTTTTAATAAGGTTGCTTCCCATTCTTCTAAATTCCAATGAGTACAGGCCCAACCTACTCAACCTGTCCCCCGGGATAATCCCTCCATATCCAGGATCAACCAAGTGAATTTTCTTTGGACTGCCTCCAAGGGCAGCATATCTTTCATTAGATAAGGGGTCTAAACCTTTTCACAGTATTCCAACTGCTGTCTAACTAGTGCCCTGTGTAATTTTAACAAAACCTTCCTACTTTTATACTCCATTCCTTCTAAACTAAAGGCCAACATTTGATTTGCCTTCCCTATCATGTTGTGTGACTTCTGATCTTGTCCACTCCAGTCCAACACCGGCGCCTCCACATCCTGGCTTCTCCATTATCTGTTGAACTTGGATGCTAACTTTTGTGAGTTGTGCAGGAGGACTCCCAAATCTCTCTGTTCGCTATGTTTTTGCAGTCTTTCTTTCTATTCTTCCTACCAAAGTGCACAACCTCAGATGTTCCCACATTATTTTCCATCTTCCAAAATTTGCCCTCTCACCTAACCTGTATAGATCTCTCTCCAGAATGTAGGGCAACTTTACATTCTCTGACCCCTACAAGTAATCAATACTGAAACCCTCCCGAATCAGAGACATGGAAAGCCATTGTGAAAACTATTTAGATATTAAATGATATAATGGGTTAAATTTGAATGCTGTTTCAAGCTAAATCACAGCGCTTAGATAAATAAAGTGAAAAGTCAGACTATGCTGAATGTTAGCTATAGCTCGGTTGGTCATACTGTCACCTATGGGTTAGAAGGGTTTGGCTTCAAGTCCACTTCTGGGACTTCAGTGCACCAATTGACTGATTTATTATCACGTGTACCGAAGTACAGTGAAAAGCTTTGTTTATGAGCAGTACAGGTAGATCATAGTTAGCAAGAACGTACAGATCAAAAAGATTTAGACAGAGGCATACAGATTACATTGTACAGGCCAGGCGAGATCAACGTTAGCAAGATCAGCACTTTTTGTGTCTAGAGAGTCCATTCATCAGGCTAATAATGGCCGGGAAGAAGCTGTTCCTGAACCCACTGGTGCATGTGTTCAGGCTTCTGTGAGTCTCTGATGATGTTGGCAGCCTTTCTAAAGCAGTGAGCCATGCAAATGAGGTCCATGGATGGAAGGTTCACTTCTGTGATGGTCTGGGCTGTGCACACCACCTTCTGTCGTTTTTCACAGTGCTGGGCAGAACAGATGCCATACCAGACCGTTATTCACCTGGACAGTATGCTTTCAATTACATATCTGTAGAAGTTCATGAGAGTCCTTATGGACATGCCAAATTTCCTGTGCCACCCAAGGAAGAAACGGTGTTGTTGTGTCTTCTTGACCATCGCATCTACGTGGGAAGTCCAGGACAGGCTATCATCACTCCGAGGATCTTGATGTTATCCACTCTCTCCACCTCAGCTCTGTTGATGTAGATGGGGACGTGTTGTCCTTCTTTCTTTCTGAAATCAATGATCAGTTCTTTGGTTTGCCGATATTTAGACAGGGGTAGTTCTCATTACACCATGTCACCAAGCCCTCTGTTTCCCTTCTGTATTTGATGCATCATTGTTAGATGTCCATTCTACTATGGTGGTGTCATCAGCTAATTTGTAGATGGTATCCATTTGGAATTTGGCAACACAGCTATAGGTGTGCAGGAGTATAGTAGGGGACTGAGGACACATCCCTGGGGGGCTCCAGTGTTAAATGTAATTGTGGAGGAGGTTCAGTTGTCTATCCTCACTCATTGGGGTCAGTGCGTCAGAAAGCTGAGGCTCCAGTTGCAGAGGGTGGAGCCAAGACCAAGGTCATGCAGTTTTGAGATTAGTCTGGAGGGGATAATGGTGTTGAAGGCGGAGCTGTGGTCAATGAGCCAGAGTCTGACGTAGGTGTCCTTGTTGTCCAGCTGTCCCAGGGATGAGTGCAGGGCTAGGGAATTGGCTTCCGCTGTGGACCTGTTACATCAGTAGGAAAACTGTAGGGGATCGAGGCAGGTGGAGAGACTGACATTGATGTGGGCCATGACCAGCCTTTTGAAGCACGTCATGATTATTGAGGTCAGAGCCACTGGGCGGTAGTCATTAAGGCACACTGCATGTGTTTTCTTAAGTACGGAGACGGTGGTGGTCTTCTTGAAGCAGGTGGGGACTTCAGCTTGTGGGAGGGAGAGGCTGAAGATGCTGGTGAATACCTCCACCAGTTGGTTCACATGGGACCTGGGTGCTCAGCTGTGGGCACCGTCCAGGCCCATTGCTTTCCTTGGGTTGATTCCCAGGAAGACAGATCTGATGGCTGCAGCGGTGACCAAGGGAACAGGTGTGTCTGTGGTTGTCGGGGCATGTGACACTACAGCACTGGCATTCCGCTCGAACCAAGCACAGAAAGCATTGAGCACATCAGGGAGGGATGTGTCTTTGTCTACTATCTTGCTCTGCTTCAATTATGGCTGCTGTTGTGGTGTTCAAAGTGCTACCTTTCAGCTGCAAGCATTACTGTGGCCTTTCACTTTCCTTCAATTGGTTGTAAATTGTTGCTTGACTATTTGGAAGAAGAACCAAGGACCTAACCTCAGTGTCCTGATCAATAATTATCTGTTAGGTAAAACTGTTCATACAGATTCTCTGTTTTTTGAGGGACCGTGCTTTGTGCAAATCGGTGCTGTATTACCAAAGTGACTGCATTTCATAATTACCTAGTTGGCTGTGAAGTATTTTGGGACTTGCTGTGTTTGTAAAATGTTATTTGAAAAGGGGAAGTGATGGCCTAGTGGTTACAGGAGGACTGTTAATCCAGAGATCCAGGTGACGTTCTGGGGACCCATGTTCAAATCCTGCCATAGCAGATGGTGGAATTTGACCTCAATAAATATCTGAAATTAATAGTCTAATGATGACTGTGAATCCATTGTCGATTTTTGGAAAAACCAATCTGGTTCACTAATGTCCTTTAGGGGAAGGAAACTGCCCATCCTTACCTGGTCTGGCCTACATGTGACTCCAGACCTACAGCAATGTGGTTGACTCTTAACTGCCCTCTGGGCAATTAGGAATGGGCGATAAATGCTGCCTAGCCAGCAGCATCCTCATCCCGTGAATGAATAAAGGAAAAACAAAATTCGGAAAGCAGGCTTGATTTCAAGAGAATCTTCAGTTCAATAGTGATCAATCCTTTGAGCGGTCTTCTGGCTAGTCTGGAAGATAAAACATTATGTCAAGCATGTGCAAAAGATGGGCAGGAACGGATCAGCTTATCTTTCAAGCCTGACTCACGTTCGTGATGGGTGGAGCATCATTTCATAAACATGCACACACAGCAAATTGGGGAAGATGGAAATGTGAGTCAGCTATGATCTGATTGAAGGACAAAGTACTCCAGAAAGGCTGAATCAGTTACTTTTTTCTTAGACCAAACACATCCTGACCATCTCTGCAAGTGCGCAACCATGTAATATTCTGGGAAAGGCAAACTTTCAGAAAAAGCAACTGATAATTTAGTATATTAATGCAGCTGCATTGAAAATCCCCAAATCTTGACACTGGGTGTCATAAGCAAATATTGGGAGAGGTGAATAAAAGTTTGGTCAGTGAAGTATGTTCTAAGACGCATCTTGCAGGAAACAAAAGAGGTAGTGATTGAGGCAGACAGGGTTCGAGAGGGGATTATGAAACTTAGCAGCTGAAAACTCAATGAAATGATTAAAAAAACAGGAAACATGGAAGGCTAGAATTCTGAGCGAGTTGCAGACTGGAGGAGATTAAGGAGGAGGCAAGGCTGGAATGGAATTTTAAAGCAAGAATGAGGTTTTTAAAATTGAGCTGGCACTAATACAGGTCAGTGAGCACTGAGCTGATGGATGATTAGGACTTGGTATCAGGTAGGACACAGACAGCAGGGCTATTGATGAACTCATATTATGGAGGGTGGAAGATCAGAGACTGGACAGAATTCTGTAAATCCAGAATTAATAAAATATGAGCATGGATGAGGGCTTCAGCAGACGACGAGATGAGGTAAAGTCAGATGAATGACCTTGCCTGCAGTTAGAGTGACAATGCTTTACATATTGCAGTCCATCTGTCAATAAAAATAAATGTGACCCACTAAGAATTCAATGTCTGGTCACATGAGAGTTGTCTCTGGAGTATGAGGCTTTTATTATAACATTAGGTTGAGACGTGGCAATCAAGCAAAACACGACCTCAATAAAAATGTAACTCAGGATGTCGGGGATGATTGGAGAATGGGTGCTGGCCGTGGGAACATTGGAAAAGAATTGTCGCAGTATGGGAGTGTTCAGGGATGTATCCTCATGGGTTGGCATTGTGAGCAGGAGGTTGGACAATGTTTGGCAAAATGATGGAAGCTTTCTTGGGAGTGGTGGAAACACATTACTGCCCAATCAGTCAGATAATTTTTTAAAAATTCATTTATGGGATGAGGGCATCGCTGGCTAGGCAGCATTTATTGCCTAGAGGGCAGTTAGGAGTCAACCATGTTGCTGTAGGTCTGGAGTCACATGTAGGCCAGACCAGGTAAGGATGGCAGTTTCCTTCCCCTAAAGAACATTAATGAACTAGATGGGTTTTTCCAACAATTGATTCACAGCCATCATTAGATTCTTAATTCCAGATTTTTTTTAAATTGAATTCAAATTCCACCATCTGCTATGGCAGGATTTGAACCTGGGTCCCCAGAGCACTGTCTGGGCTCTGGATTAATAGTCCAGAGATAATACCACTAGGCCATTATCTCCCCTTATGAAAATGGCATAATTTTCAGAAGACACAAGTTGAACTATTAACATGATAACAGGAAGAAGTGGCATCAGGTGAAAATCACTTGATTTATCGGATGGTAATCCAAGTGCATGGGATTCTGTCTGTGTGTCTGCTGGTACTCAACAATTAACAGGGAAGGACTGTTGCTGGATGAGCTCTGTTGAAGTTTACTTTGCCTTGAGTTATTGAGTGGTGAAGGATTGAAACAAAGGTCAAGTCTGACTTTTTGTCCTTGGATCCTGAAAAATGTCAAACCTCTGAAAGGATTTTTCTGCAATAAACTTGTGTTGTGGACAGTTCAGTCAGATAGGTAGCTAGGAGAGGCAGCCAGGAAGTGCCGGGAGTCTCCTGTGGCTATTCCCCTCTCCAACAGATATATCCCTTTGGATGCCATTGGGCTGTGTGGGCTGGGGGGTGATCGTGGCAGGGAGGTGAAATAGCCTCCCAGGGAATATAACAGTAGCAGCCAGGCCTGTGGCATCACAACTGGCTCTGCTGTACAGCAGGGTCAGGCAAAGTCCAAGTGAGCGAAAGTGGTAGGAGACTCACTAATTAGGGGCAGAGTCGACATTTCTGTGGCCACGTTTGAGACTACAGGGCACATTAGTGGTTGGAGAGCTACTGGAGAGAATTCTTAGGAATAGGATTTACATGCAATTGGAAAAGCATTGCTTAATTAGGGACAGTCAGCATGGCTTTGTGAGGGGCAGGACATGCCTTACTAACTTGATTGAATTTTTTGAGGTTGTGATCTAAGGGATTGATAAGGGGAGAGCAGTGGATGTTGTTTTCATGGATTTTAGTAAGGTCATGGATTTGGAATTGGCTTGCCTGTAGAAGGCAGAGGATAGTGGTGGAAGGGTGTTTTTCTGGCAGGAGGACTGTGAGTGGTAGTGTTCCACAGGGGTCTTACTGGGACCTTTGCTGTTTGTGATATGTATAAATGACTTGGATGAAAATGTAGATGGTTGAGTTGGTAAGTTTGCAGATGATACAAAGATTGCTGATGTTGTGGATAGTGTAGATGTTGTCAAAGGATACAGTGGGAAATAGATCAGTTGCAAATATGGGCAGAGAAATAACAGATGGAGTTTAATCCAGGTTTTGTTTTCTTTATTCTTCATCTTTATTCATTCACAGGATGAGGGCGTCACTGGCTAGGCAGCATTTATTGCCCATCCCTAATTGCCCAGAGGGCAGTTGAAAGTCAACCACATTGCTGTGGGTCTGAAGTCACATATAGGCCAGACCAGCTAAGGATGGCAGTTTCCTTCCCTAAAGGGCATTAGTGAACCAGATGGGTTTCCTCCCCCTGACAATTGACAATGGATTCATGGTTATCATTAGATGCTTAATTCCAGATATTTTATTGAATTCAAATTCCACCATCTGCCATGGCGGGATTCAAACCCAGGTCCCCAGAACGTTATCTAGGTCTCAGGATTAACGGTCTAGTGATAATACCACTAGGCCATTGCCTCCCCTCCGTAAGTGTGAGATGCTGCACTTTGGGAGATCAAATGTTAAGGAACAGTATACAGTTAATGGCAGGATCCTGAACAACATTGGTATACACAAGGATCTTGGGGTTCAAGTCCTTAGCTCCCTGAAAGTGGCCTACAAGTGGATAAGCATGCTTACTAAATCAGAAGTTGCTGGAAAAGCTCAGCAGGTCTAGCAGCATCTGTGAGGATAACATTAGAGTTAACGTTTTGGGTCCAGTGACCCTTCCTCAGAACGGCATGCTTGCCTTTATTGTTTGGGGAATCGAGTACAAGAGTCAGGATGTCATGTTGCAGCTTTATAAAACTTTGGAGGCATGCATTTAAGGTGAGAGGGGAAAGTTCAAAAGAGATGTGAGGAGAACATTTTTTGCACAGAGAGTGGTCGGAGTCTGGAATGTGCTCCCAGCGAGTCGTGGTAGAGGCGGATATGATAGGGGCGTTTGAGGGACTTTTAGATAAACACATGACTATGCAAGGAATGGAGGGATATGGACCATGGGCAGGCAGGAGGGATTAATTTATTTTGGTGTCATGTTTGGCGCAACATTGTGGACCGAAGGGCCCATTCCTGCGATGTACAGTTCTGTGTTCTATGTAAAATAAAGAATTTCCAGGAATAATCATCCGTGCAGATTTAAGAATATTTAATCCACAATGCACAAAGTTTTAACGCTAGGAAGTAACTAATTAAGACGATGTGAAAAAAAAATACACTGAGGCCTCTGTCGTTCCAAATGTATGAGAAAACAGTCCAAGTTGCCAATCAATCTTCACTCTGTCTTCGTGTGGTATAAATGTTGTTTTCCTTCGACAGTGGCATTTCTGGAAACTTTTCCTGGCAAGTACGAGGCAAAAATCTTTGGCAACGTGTTTATCATTAACAGAACTCAAGTTCCTTGTTATTTGTGAAAGTTCACTTCTTGTGAATAAACTGCTGAACCTGCCACGTCCTTATGGTAGCTACAATCAAGCTACTCCATTGGCTGTGAAGTTTTTAGAAAGTCACAAGGTCATGAAGATTGCCAAATCGTTTGAAGTGAGGGGGTTTTTGAGAAAGTTTCCGGACAACTACTTGCATTGCTTCGGCGCCAATTTTTAAGAATTTCTTTTGAATTAATCCCAGGTCATCAAGCATTATCAGCATTCGAGGGCTGGCCCAGCTTTTTGCAAACTATGATTTTGCAGGACGCTTGGTGGGAGCATTTGAGAAGGCTGTGCCTAGTGCATTTTCCCTTCTTTTTATTTAATTCCAGATTGACTGGGGTTTTCGCTAGAGCATTGAAGGGGCAACCTGACAGAAGTATGTATCATGGAGGCATGGATAGGGTGATTTGTTGGAGTCTCTTTTCTGCTTAAGGTAGAGATGTCAATTACAAAGGGGTATATTTACTCAGAGGGTGACAGAGTCTGGAAGGCGCTGCCAGATGATGTAGCGTAAGCAGATACATCAGCAACATTTAAGATGCAATTAGACAGACAAAGGGACGGGCGGGGAATATAGGGATACGGACCATATGTAAGCAGATGGCATTAGTTTAGAATGGTGTCACGGTCGGCACAGACATGGTGGGCTGAAGGGCCTGTTCTGTGCTGCGATGTTCTGTGCCTGTTCTATGTTATGTAAATCCAATTAGAATCCTTTCCTTAATTACATATTTAGCTTCCTCTTAACTGAATCTGCAGTTAATCATTCAGTGAGGCCTTAATAGCAGTAAGCTCCACACTCAAACCATTCATTGGCAAAGAAATATCTCCTGAATTTCTGGTTGGATTTATTCATGCCCTTCTCATAGTTACAATCTCTAGTTCTGGTCACATCCACGAGAAACATTTTCCCCTCTTCTACACCAGCAAATTAATTTGTTATCTTTAAAAATGGGAATATTGGAATCTGACCATTGAATACTGACATATATATAGGTCCCATGTTTCCTCTTCTCCCAGTTTTTCTATTGTATGGTCTGAAGTGTATGAAGTCTTAGCTCATATTGCACACTGTCATATTCATTGGCTAGGAAACATTAAATTCAGCCCATGGACCCATGGAATAGTGCAGGCCATCCAGCCTATTCACGGGATTTAACCAGCCTCCTCGCTTCATACCCATTTGAGGGAGCATTAAATCTAGCCCATGGAACCAAAGAATACTTAATCACAGAAGGAAGCCATCCAGCCCTATAAACCTCCGGCTCATACAAAGAACAATTTATTGCCTTGCCCACTCCCCTTCTTCTGCCCTTTCAGTTTTTTTTATTCAGCTCTCTCTTGAAAGCCTTTACTTAATAAAGCAACCACTCACTCAGGCAATTCATTCCAATCTTAACCACTCATTACTTGAAGAAGATCCTTTCTTTGTTGCTGCGTCCTTTGGTCCTGTGGCACTGGAAAACATTTATCTTCATTTGCTCTCTGTACCCTTCATGATATTAACCGCCACCAAGTCTCCTGCTAACCTTCCATACTGTCAGAAGAGCAAACATTGTTGCTCTAGCCTATTCATCTGACTGTAATCCATCATTGCTGGATCCTTGCTAGAAAACCTTTCTGCACTCAATCCAAAGCCTTCACATTCCTTCCAAAGTGCATTCTGTGTGGATGGGGATTGGTTAGCTCAGTTAGCTGGATGGCTGATTTATGATGATGCCAACATCACAAGTTTGTTTCCTGCACAGGCTTTGGTTGCTCTGAAGGTCCTGGCTTCTCAACCTCACCCCTCACTTGAGGCATTGTGACCTTCAGGTTAAACTCACCACCACCTGTGTATCTCAAATGAGAGAGCGAGACTATAGCAACTTCCTGTCTGAAACCCCTTTTTATCTGTTTCAATTTAATTGACCTGGCTGCTTAGCTTAACTCTCTGAAGCTGACATGGCTGTGTTGAAACAGCTAAATATGACAGTCACAAATATTTTGATCACAAGACAGTCAGATACTGTTAACTTGTGTCATCTTGCTCAGTACCTGTGGTTATTAAGTTTGTCAGAAATATTTTGGATAATTAACTTGCAATTTATCACTGGTAACTGTACAGTTAATCCTTTGAGGTTTGCAGCAATATTATTGCATAAATAAATGTGTCATCTTTTAACGAAACACTTCTGATCTAACTGTCATGGGGATTACTGGCAAGACTAAAACCTACTCACTATCTTAAAATGCCTTGGACAAGGTGCTGTTGAGCTGTACTGTTGAACGAACGTATGTCCGCATTGTGTTAGGTGGGAGTTCAACGATTTTGACACAGTGACAGTACAGGATCGACAATATACCTCCAGTATGGGATGGTGTGAACTTGCGCTTGACGGCGTTCCCATGTGTCGGCAACCCTTGTCATTCCGGTGGAGATTATGAGTTTGAACACGCTATTGAAGAAGCTTCGGTAAATTGTCGCAGTGCGTCTTGTAGGTTGCAACCAGTTGCGGAGGGGATCTGTCTCCTGGCCGTGCCCCACTCCTGTTTTGATTATAACTGAGTATAAATGTTTAAAAAGCGTAAGATATTGCCAATTTAGCATGCACTTAACTACGTACAGTCTTATTGAAAAAAGAGACACTATTTGTGAGTTGAACGATTGAAGAGTTAGTTTTATTGCTATAACTCATTCAGATAAAAACATTAAACGATTTTTACAAATGTACAAATACATCTTGCTTCTCTCTCATACACACAAACTCACACTCCTCAAGCAAGCAAAGCAGCATGACTTTACAGAATGTCAGATGGACGTTTAAATTCCACCAAAGAAAACAAAAAGCAAAGAAATAAAGTCAGTAAAAATTCGGCCTTGATGTGTTGGCTTTCTTCGAGGCAGTAGCTGTACAGTGGATTCCCTTTTCCTTGAATCAGTGGTCATAAAATCATAGAATCCCTACAGTTTGGAAACAGGCCTTTTGGCCCAATGGGTCCACACCAACCTTCCAAAGTGCATCCCACCCAGACCTCTTCCTGTATCAGGGACTTATGCCTCGTCTTAATCGAAGAATCCCTACAGTGTGGAAGCAGGCTATTTAGACCATCGGGTCCACACCGTCGTCCAAATAGAATCTCTCCAGGACACATCCCAGCACCCACCCCCCCACCTTTTGATGTAGTCCTGCATTTCCCATGGCTAATCCACCTAGCCTGCACAGCCCCAGTCTCTATGGACAATTTAGCCTGGCCAATCCACCCAGCCTGCACACATTTGGACTGTGGGATGAAACCGGAGCACCCAGAGGAAACCCAGGCAGACATGGGGAGAATGTGCAACTCCACACAGACAATCGTCCAAGGGTAGAATTGAACCCAGGTTCCTGGAGCTGTGAAGTAGCAGTGCTAACCAATGAGCTACCATTCCACACTTGGCCCAGTGGCACAGCAGTTAGTATTGCAGCCTCACAGTGCCAGGGGCCCAGGTTTGATTCCACCCTCAGGCAACTGTCTGTGCGGAGTTTGCACATCCTCACCGTGTCTGTGTGGGTTTCCTCCGGGTGCTCCAGTTTCCTCCCACAGTCCAAAGATGCGCAGGTTGGGTGAATTGGCCATGGGAAATGCAGGGTTACAGCGATTAGGTGTGGGTGGGTCCTGGGGCGATTCGAGATAAGATATGTGTTTGTGTCCATCTACACAAAGTGATCTGGAAGAAACATTCCAGTTATAATTGTACCTGAACTCCAATGTGAAGTCTTAGAGGACTGAAGTAATATAGGAACATAGACAATAGGAGCAGAAGTAGGCCATTCAGCCCTCTGAGCCTGCTGTACCATTCAACATGATTATGGCTAATCATTCAACTCAGTCTCCTGTTCCTGCTTTCTCCCCCTCACCCTCTGATTCCTTTAGCTTCAAGTTCTACATCCAATTCCTTCTTGAAATCATACAATGTTTTGGCTTGATGTTGTCTGTGGTACTGAATTCCACAGGCTCACTACTTTGAGTGAAGAAATTTCTCCTCATCTCACTCTTTTAATGGCCTACCCAGTTATCCTTAAACTGTGACCCCTGGTTCTAAACTCCCCAGTCATTGGGAACATCCTTCCTGTGTTTACTCTGTACAGTCCTGTTAGAATTTTATAGGCTTTTATTTCTTAATTCACTGATGGGACATGGGTGTTGCTGGCTGGGCCAACATTTATTGTTTATCATTAGTTGCCTTTGGGAAGGTGGTGGTGAGCTGCCTTCTTGAACCGCTGCAGTTCACATGCTGTTGATAAGGAGGGCTGTAAGAACTGGTGGAGGTTATTGAGATAGAGAGGGGTGCAGAGACTGGTCGAGGTTACAGATATAGGAAGGGTACAGGGGCTAGAGATATTGGGAAGAGTGTATGAAATAACTCCACAGAGGCCAGTATCCCATCACCAAGTCACTCTTTTCATATTTATCAGCCAGGGCTCCCTGATTGGACCAGCTTAACAGACCCAACCAGGAAGCTCATATTCTATGATGTCCACCTGGCTGGCTTTGATACAATCAATACATCCCTCAGCCTCTCAGTCTGAGGACAAAGGATGTTTCTTTTTTTTTTGTAGCTCCTCCTGGGGCATTTTAGCACTGGGTCAGGTTCCTCCAACTCTGCCTCTGATACAGGCAGCATGTAATGCTCAGTAAGTCACCTCTTGTGCCCGGAGCATCTCAGAAGAAATTCATTCTCTTCTTCAGGCAGCAAAGGCATCAAGGTGGCGACATCCACCATGTCTATCTCAGATTCCAAGGTATCTTCATCGCTTGACAGACAGGGAGAACCGCGGGCCCTGGAACGGTTGGAAAGGGAGTCGAGGTTCTGGGCATTCTTTCCACATACTGGGCCCAGTCTTTGATGCCAGGATCAAATGAGTCAAGCTTCCCAAATAACGGCATGATGCCAGAAATGTTTACCCCAACTCAAAGATGACTGTTGCGAGTGAATTTCTTCAGGAACGTGCTTTTCTCTCGTCGCCACTGAAATAACTTTTATAGAGGCTGGTATCCCATCACTCTTTATTTGCATGTGGAGAGTCCTTGACACCTAACTAGCTCCCTCAGAGCCAGCTCTCAGAGTGAACAGGATGTCTGACACTCCTGTTGTTATCGGTCAGCCAGGGCTCCCTGATTGGACCAGATTAACAGCCCCAATCAGGGAAATCATATTCTATAAGGTCTACCTGTCTGACCTCATTATGATCACTGCAGTGTAGAGCCTGGAGGAGGTTACAGTGATAGAAAATGGTGCAGGGACTGCAAGACATTACAGAAATGGGGGCATTGTAGGCACTGGCAGAGGTTATAGAGATAAGCAGGTGTTCAGGGAATGGAGGAGAATTCAAAGATATGGAGGAGTGTACATGCTGGAGGAGGTTGTAGAGATAGGGAGGGTGTAGGTGCTGGATGAGGTTACGGATTTACAGTGGGGTGGAGCGGCTGGGGCAGGCTGGAGAGATAGGGAGTGCTTAGGGGCTGAAGGAGGTTACAGAAATAGGGAAGGATGTAGAGGCTGGAGGAGGTGACAGTGATAAGGGGGGCTGTAGTAGCTGATGAAGGTTACAAAGATAGTGTTACAGGGTGTTACAGAAATGGGGAGGTGTGTAGGGGCTGAAGATGGGTGCAGAAATGGGGAGGTGTGTAGGGGCTGGAGAAGGGTACAGAAATGGG
>JAHRHZ010000088.1:1174747-1208216 GCA_024137785.1 Ginglymostoma cirratum
ACAGAAATGGGGAGGTGTGTAGGGGCTGGAGGAGGGTACAGAAATGGAGAGGTGTGTAGGGGCTGGAGGAGGATACAGAAATGGGGAGGTGTGTAGGGGCTGGAGGAGGGTGCAGAAATGGGGAGATGTGTAGGGGCTGGAGGAGGGTACAGAAATAAGGAATGGTGTAGGGGCTGGGGGAGGTGACAGAGGTAGGGAATGGTGTAGGGGCTGGGGGAGGATACAGAGATAGGGAATGGTGTAGGGTCTGGAGGAGTTTACTGAGATTGGGATGGGATTGCAGCTGGAGGCAATGGCTGAGAAAGAGAGGAGTGAAGGTGTCAGAGGAGGATACAGAAATAAAGTGGAGCGTAGGGGCTGGAGGAGATTACAGAGACAGGGACAGTTTCAGATCTCCCCTCATTCTTCTAAGCTGCAGTGAACGTAGTTTTCACTGATCTAGTTTCCATATGACAGTCCTACTGCCCTGGGAATCAGGCTGGCAAATCTTTGTCGCAATCCCTTGATAACCAGAACATTCTTAGAGTATAGAGCCATAGAGTAATACAGTATGGAATCAGGCCCTTTGATCCAACCTGTCCATGCCGACTACAATCCCAAACTAAACTAGTCCCACCTGCCTGCACTTGGCCCATACCCCTCCAAACCTTTCTTATTCATATACTTATCCAAATGTCCTTTTAATGTTGTAACGGTATTTGTGTCCATCACTTTCTCTGGAAATTCATTCCGCACATGAACCACTCTCTGTGGTATTTGTCCATGGCTGAATACGTCAAATGACTATTAGGGTTTTATTTTAGCTGACACAATTGAAGAAAATTGTAACTGATAAGTAGCATTTCATATAGCTCAAATCATGGCCTTCATAGCCAGTGAAAAGCATGCCTCTGAGCCTTGGTAAGATGGAACTAGAATGTAGACAGTAAGGCTCTGATCATGCAGCTTGAGTGAAAATCATCTGATTTGAGATTTCCAATCGTTATATGAATTAGAAAGGGAAAGCCTGACTCACCTGAGATGAGGCTTTTAAACATAGAAACATAGAAGATAGGAGCAGGAGGAGGCCATTCAGCCCTACGAGCCTGCTCCACCATTCTTCATGATCATGGCTGATCATCCAACTCAACAGCCTAATCCTGCTTTCTCCTCATAACCTTTGACCGCATTCGCTCCAAGTGCTATATCTAGTCGCCTCTTGAATACATTCAATGTTTTGGCATCAACTACTTCCTGTGGTAATGAATTCCACAGGCTCATCACTCTTTGGGTGAAGAGTAGGTCTACTCATCTCCATCCCAAATGGTCTACCCTGAATCCTCATACTGTGACCCTTGGTTCTGGATTCATCCGTCATCAGGAATATCCTCCCTGCATCTCCCCTGTCCAGTCCTGTTAGAATTTTATAAGTCTCTATGGGATCGCCCCCTCATTCGCCTGAACTCCAGCGAAAACAAACCCAATCTCGTCAATTTCTGCTCATAGGTCAGTCCCGTCATCCCCAGAATCAACCTGGTAAATCTTTGCTGCATTCCCTCAAGAGCAAGAGCATCCTTCCTCGGAGAAGGAGACTAAAACTGTGCACAATATTCCGGGTGTGCCTTCACCAAGGCCCTGTACAATTGCAACAACACATCCCTGCTCCTGTACGCGAAACCTCTCACAATGAAGGCCAACATACCATTTGTCTTCTTTACCACCTGCTGCACCTACATGCTTACCTTCAGAGACTGGTGCACAAGGACACCCAGGTCCCACTGCACGCTCCCCCTCTCCCAATTTACAGCAATTCAGGTAGTGATCTTCCTTCTTGTTTTTGCTTCCAAAGTGAATAGCCTCACATTTAAATATTTAAATAATTATAATTACATACCAGAGTAGACATGTATTCATACAGCAATAATAGTTTCAATGTATTGGGAAATTTAATTAGATTTCTGTAGGCAGTCAGCCTTGGATACAGAGACTGGTTTTGATTAACATTCTTGCAGGAACATTCCCTCCATCAGCAGGAAGATTGGAACAACAGAAAAGTATAAATAAAATAACCTTGTAACAGTATCGAGACAAATAATGTAGCAAGGGGGCAGAAACAATTGTGAACACTATGGCCTTGAGAGAATAAACAATTGCCGCTTTGAATGTAATGAACAGCCTAAAGAATCCAAATTGACATCTTTTAGAGACTTGATGGCACTATAAAAGTGCTTGAATGGATATTAGATTAGCCACATTCAGTAGAATCCTTAAATACAACTTCCAGGGGATTCAACTATTTCTTCCACCATTTAGCTCAAGTCTTTCTTGGATCTGTGCACAATGTGTCCCTTTGCTTTAACTGGCCTCTCAAATTTTACAATATTTCTCATCTCATCAACCACGTTAGGATTTATTGCCTTGCTAAATTGATAAGATGCTTGCCTCTGAATCACAAGATTCTCAATTCAAGTCCACTCCAGAACCTGAGCATGAAAATCAAGACTGACTCTCGTGTGCGGATGAGATGTTAACATGAGGCTCCACCTGCTTACTGAGGTGAGTGGGAAAGATTCTATGGCTCTACTTTGAACAAGAACAGGCGAGTTACCCCTGGTATCCTTCTAACATTTATTCGTCAATAAATATCACAACAGTAGCACTGGAGACAAGCGCAAAACTGAGGTTGAAGCCAGAATAAATAGGGTATGATCCTATAGAATGGCGGAGCAGAGTCAAGAAGCCAAATAGCCCACTCCTGCTTCTAATTGGTGTAGTTGTATTATGGTACCTTACCTTTTAATAACTTCCGCAGAAGGTGTCTTCTCCTGGCCTGGACTCAGCAATAAGGTGGCTTCCAACAGCGCAGAATAGGCCTGGTGCATGGTGGCGATGGTCTCCCACTATGATGGTTTTGTCCAGGAGACGCAATCTCAGCCAGGAGTGGTGTTCTTGTCGCGACATGAAGGCCCACTCCTAGCATGGAGGTGTCATCTTGGCGTGAGGTATCATGTCCTTACTTTGGAGGTGGCTTCCGGGTCTTAAAAAGACCCAGCGTGGTGGTTCAGTCCTGGCGTGGAGGCCTCGGCTTGGGATGGTGGTGTGGACCTGGCCCCGCCCTGCATGGAGGTTTGGGCCTAGTTTTCTAGTGTACCCCAAACCCAGGAGCTGTTAACCGAACTGTGGTGAACACTCGTTATTTTTCTTATTCATGACTTTTGTCATTAATTTAAGCGCGTGGTTTGGCGACTTATAAAACATTTCACCGCAACCTTTTCTGTTAAAAATAAGCACGACAATACATTGTTATCCCATTCTAAATCTGAGAAATCTGACTGATTGAATTCTGTGAAGTTATTTTTAATTAATCGTGGCTTGTTATTTGAAGCAAGAGAAAGAAAGGAGACGAAGATACTGAGTAATGATTAGTATTTTCAAAACAACAAGTTGTCTCTGTTGGCCTGCTTCCTAACCTCATATAATCCGTCAGCTGGGCCTCTCAACATCGCTGCTTCTGAAGTCCCAGTCTGTTTGTCCCCAGAAAAATTCTACAGACCTTCCTTAGCACAACGGTCCTTTTATCTAAATAAACAGTAGTCTTACGAGGACGTAAACAAACATTGCTTACATATTTCATGCCTATATGCATCTGTAATTTGGAGGATTCCATAGCTTAATTGTTCAGTGTTTGTACATAAATTGCACAAGGTATATTTCGAAAATGAAACTGAAATTCAGATAGCTATTTTGTACTTCCTTAATTTTGTAGAGTTATAGAGTCACAGAGTTGTACAGCACGTAAAAAAAAGAACCTTCGGTCCAATTTGTCCATGCCGATCAGAGAGCCTCCATTAATCGAGTCCCATTTGCCAGCATTTGGCGCATATCCCTCTAAAGCCTTCTTATTCATGTACCCATCCTGATGCCTTTTAAATATTGTAAATGTACCAGCTCCCACCACTTCCTCTGGCAGCTCACTCCATACATGCACCATCCTCTGCATGAAAAGGTTGCCGCTCAGGTACCTTTTAAATCTTTCCCCTCTCACCTTAAACCTATGCCCTCTACCCTGGGAAAAAGATCTTGACTATTCACCCTATCTACGCCCCTCATGATTTTATTAAGGTTGATAAGGTCACCCCTCAGCCTCCTATGCTCCAGGGAAAATAGCCCCAGCCAATTCAGCCAGGTGCTATAGCTCAACCCATCCTACCCAGCAACATATTTGTAAAGAGACAACACAGTATGGAGCTGGATGAACTCAGCAGGTCAGGCAGCATCAGGGGAGCAGGAAAGTTGACGTTTCGGGTCAGGACCCTTCTTCAGAAATGCGGAGGGTTAGAGGAGCTCTGAAATAAATAGAGAGGAGGGTTGGGGCTGAGGAAGATAGGTGAGATGGTGATAGGTGAGTGCAGGTAGGCAGTGGTGGGGATTTGTCAGTGAGGTGGGAGGGGTGGATAGGTGGGAGAGAAGACAGACAGGTTGTGTCAGGTCAAAGAGGCGGGAATGAGACTGAGGGTTGGTCATGCGATGAGGCCGGGAGGCAGGGAGATTTTAAAACTGATGAATTCCATGTTTAGCCCATGGGGCTGTAGGCTCCTGAGACGGAATATGAGGTGTTGTGACACTGGAGGAGGCGCAGGATGGACACGTCACCCAGCGAGTGGGAGGGGGAGTTAAAATGATTCGCGACCAGAAAGTTTTGTTGTTTGTTGCGTACAGAACGCAGATGCTCTATGAAATGGTCTCTGAGTCTACGTTTGGTCTCACCGATGTAGAGCAGGCCACATTGATGAATGTGCAGGTGAACCCCTGTCTAATGTGGAAGGTTTGTTTTGTGCCTTGAATGGAGGTGAGGGGGGAGGTGTAGGGGCAGGTGTAGCACTTCCTGCGGTTTCAGGGAAAGGTGCCGGGGGTGGTGAGGTTAGTGGGGAGTGTGGAGCGGACGAGGGAGTCTCAGAGAGAGCAGTCCCTATGAAAGGCAGATAGGGGTGGGGAGGGAAATATTTCTTTGGTTGTGAGGTAGTGGAAGTGGTGTGGAATGATACACTGGATGTGGAGGTTAATGGGGTGATACGTGAGGACAAGGGGGATTCTGTATTTATTTTGTTAGGAGGAGGGGATGTGAGGGCAGAGGTGCAGGAAATGCAAGAGATGCGGTTGAGGGAATTTTTGATCGGCAGAGGGGGTTGTTGTGGTCCTTGAAATAGGAGGACATCTGGGATGTGTGACAGTGGAACGCCCCATCTTGGGAGCAGATGCAGTGGAGGTGGAAGAATTGGGAATAGGGGATAGCATTCTTGCAGGAGGGTGGGTGAGAGGAGGTGTAGTCCAGGTCACTGTGGGAGACGGTGGGCTTGAAATAAATGTCGGTTTCGAGGTGGTCACCAGAGATGGAGACGGAGAGGTCCAGGAAGGAGACAGAGGTATCAGAGATGGTCCAGGTGAATTTGAGGTTGGGGTGAAAAGTGTTAGTAAAGTTGATGAATTGATCAAGCCCCTCACGGGAGCGTGAGGCAGCACCGATACAGTCATAAATGTACTGGAAGAAGAAGTGAGGGATAGTGTCAGTGTAACAGCGGAAAAGGGACTGTTCCACGTATTCTACAAAATCCCTTCTGAGCCCTTTAACCCCTTCAAGTTTCACAAAAATGCTGCCTTCTGTTTTTTTCACTCATACCTTCATGCTGTTTTTCAGCTGTTATGGTTAAACTAGAGGGAGGAAGTTCTGCATCATTACATTGTGGATTTTGTTGATTTGAAACTGATGGTTAAATTAAAAATGTTCTCATGCCTGCGATTTACTGTGTGTTTACAATAGTTTTTCCTGTTCTTTGGAAATTGTTTTCTTTTGCTGAAATACCTCAGTTGCATCTTAGCTCTGAGAGAACATATGTGATAATGAAAAACTTTATTTAACTAACTTGATGGTGTTTTCTGATGGGGTAGCAGTGCGTTGATGAAGAGATAAAGGCGGATTAATGGTAGCATTCATGTGGTGTATATGGACTTTTAAAATGGCTTCCAAATAATGTCTAAGCCCAGGGAATAAACTGGCATGGATTCAAAATCGGATAGAGGACAGAAATAAGATTGAATAGCTATATTTTGGACTGGAGGAAGATACACACAGATAAGGAGACTGTAGTGATTGGAATGAGGTTGACCAGGTGAAGCTCATTGAGTGTGAGTTCTCTAGTTGGGGCTGTTAACCTGGGCCAATCAGAGAGCCCTGGCTGACAGCTATAAACATGGGTCTTATGTATTCTCCTCACTCTAGGCAGTGGCTCTAAGCTAGCTGGTCAAAGTCCATGTCCTGTGCATGTGTAAATAAAGGGTGATTTGTTAATGGGATGCTGGCCTCTGTGGAGGTATCTCAGAGACGAAAACTGCACACGATACTTCAGGTGTGGTCTCACCAAGGATCCTATACAATTGCAGCAAGATCCATGTATTGTCACAGTATCTATCAGACACAAGCATTGAAAGCAGATGGCTTGATCCACAAATAATCACTGACATAAGCCTCAGGGCAGATGTTTCAAGAATAACGCAGAGAAGAGTCCTAACTGTCTAATTTAAAGCGACGAAAAGGCAAAAATACACAAAACAACAAAATGGAACATTAGCGATAGTCCTTTCTTTGTGGTTAGTTGGATTTTTCAACATTTCCTCTCACTATAAAAGACAAAGGTTTTGCATTGACCTCGGAACGCTCCTCACTATCCGTTCGTCAATGTAAATGCATATTTCCTCACTTTCCCGACTTTCACATATTGGTCCCCCTGGCCCAAAGCCCTCTGAGATCTCACAGCTTCTGAACTGAGGTACAAATAAATCTCATCTGCTGTTATTACTAAACCTTACAAACATGTTAGTAGGATGCAAGATGTGGACAAGGCCAAATCTTCACCTGTGTACACACAATGGACCAGGGCCTTCACAGAATCGCAGATTCACAGAAGTATGGTAGCACAGAAAGAGGTCATTTGGCCCACCATGTCAACTCTGCAAAAGAACAAGGCATCTGGTGCCATTTCTCTCCCTTCTTGCTGCACCCTTTCACACTCTTCCTTTTTGGATGATAATCCAACTCCCTGTTGAAAACCCCGATTCAATCTGCCTCCATCGCATTTTCGGATTTAAGGAAATTGACCAAAGAATCAATGGTGATGACAAGGAAATATACTCTCAGGCAGCTTATTCTAGATCTTGACAATTTGCTGCGTGAGAATGTATTGCCTCATTGTCACCATTGCTTCTTTCATCAATTTCCTTAAATCTGCGCCCTCTTCTCAAAGCTTCCACCAATGGGAACAATTCCTCTTTATCTACTCTGTCCTTATGATTTTGAATACCTTGATTAAATCTCCTCTTACCTACTCTCCTGCAAGGAAAACAATCTCAACTTCTTCAAATTATTGAAGGAACTGAAATTATTCATCTTGGACTATTCTTATAAGTCTCTACTGCACCATCTTGAATGATTTCACAACCTTTGTAAGGTGCAATGCCCAGGACTAGTAGCCATACTCCAGCTGAGGACTGACATTTTTTTAGTACAAGCTTTATATAATCTCCTTCCTCTTGTTCTCTAAGTCCCTACTAACAAACATGGGATACTTTATACTTTATTAACAACTCTCTCAATCTGTTCAGCCTCGTTCATTGACTTTGAATGTTATTTTTATTGGTTCAGCGGATGTGGGTGTCATAGACTGGGCCTGCATTTATTGCCCATTCCTAACTTCCCCTTGAGAAGGTGGTGGTGAGCTGCCTTCTTGAGCTGCTGCGGTTCATTTGAGTCGCAGAGTCACATAGTATAGAAATGGGGCCTTTGGTCCATCATGTCTATGCTGACCAACAAGCACCAAATTACACTAATCCCGTCACCTTCCAGGAAAACAAACCCAGCCTATCCAGTCTCTCCTCGTAACTGAGAGTTTCCATCCCGGGCAACATCCTGGTGAATCTCCTCTACACCCTCTCCAGTGCAATCATGTCCTTTAGATAATGCAGCGAGCAGAACTGCACACAGTATTTCACCTGTGGTCTAACCACTGTATTACAAACTTGTAACAATACTCCCTTGTTTCTATATACTACACCCCGGCTAATGAAGGCAAGCATTCTGTATGCCTTCTTCACCACCCTGTCTACCTGTGCTGACACTTCCAGGGATCTATTGACTTTGTTCCTCAGTTTTCCCAGGGATCTACCGTTCATTGTGTATATCCTTCTCTTATTAGAGCTCCCAAAATGCATCACGTCACACATATTGGGATCATATTCCATCTGCCATTGCTCTATCCAATTTACCAGCTGATCAATATTAGAATGTAGCTTGAGACCATCCTCCTCACTATCAACAGCATCCCCAAAGTTTTCTGTCACCTGGAAACTTAAATAATTATACTTTCTACATTCACATCCAAGTTGTTCACAGAAACAGCAAGAGTCCCAACACCAAATCTATGATACACCACTGGTCACAGGCTTCCAATTACAAAATCAACCCTCCACCATCATCCTATGCCTCCAGTTTGTAAATTAATTTAGGATCCAGTGGGCCAACATGCCTTGGATCCCATGGGCTCTTACCTTTCAGACCAGCCTTCCATGTGGGACCTTGTCAAAGGCCTTACTGAAGTCCATGTAAACCACATCAACTGCACTACCCTCATCGATATAATCGGTCACCTTTTCAAAAACACAGTTCAATATTTTTTCAAGATGGCGGCTCGATAGCAGCGCTGCATTCAGGCACCTGGCCCAGAGCTTGTCTACTTCCATCTGTGTTCTTTGCTTTTTTTTTCATTTAACGTTTGCTCTTTTTCCTTTTCTCCCTTATTTTTCTCATTTGAAGACTTTCTAGGTGTATTTGGCAGGGAGAGAGAGAGCCCCGCCACCTGAGTATGTGGGGCAACGGCAGCAACGCAGGCGGCTCCTCCTGACCATCGATGGTGGC
Organism: Ginglymostoma cirratum; assembly: GCA_024137785.1. NCBI lineage: Eukaryota > Metazoa > Chordata > Chondrichthyes > Orectolobiformes > Ginglymostomatidae > Ginglymostoma > Ginglymostoma cirratum. Next base: position 1,183,692 of record JAHRHZ010000088.1, read on the forward strand.
AGCAGCGGCTGCAAAGGTGATTGCTGTTTCTGTGGGGTTTTTTTCCTGTGAGGGGACTCAAACCGCACCAGGTCCATGACTGGCTCCAGCTCTGGCCCTGAGGTGGCAGAGATCGGTACCAGGACCCTAGCAACTGATGATCAGTGACAGTGTCTGGAGGAGTATCAAAGCGGGAAGCAGGAGGCATGAGACCAGCCCCATGGCTCCAGCTCAGATGCGGTAGTTGCAGGATGGTGGTGAGAGCAGAGGCAGGGCCTGTAGCCAAGACCCTGGAGCCTGTTATAGAGACCCTGGCCGATGCCAAGCAGCGAATGGAGGACTGGCAGAGGGAAACAACAAGAAGAAGGAAGGATGAACTCTATTGTAGCAAAACATTGCATTTTATTCAAGATGGCGCCAGAGCACGGCAACACTTTATGTACAATGCACGATAAAGCACTTTTCACTGTATTTTTATAAAGATGTGACAATAAATCTAAATCTAATTGAAATTAGTCACACAGGATCTCCCTCTAACAAATCTGTGCTGACTGTCCCTGACCAATCCCTACCCTCCCAAGTCTTGATTAATCCTGTCCTTCAGATATTTTCCAATAATTTTCCTACCACTGTCGTCAGACTAACTGGTGTGTGATTACTTGGCCTATCCCTGCTGCCATTCCTGAACAAAGGAACCACATTAGCTGTCCTCTGGATATCTAATACTTCACCTGTGGTCAGTGAAGTGTTAAATATCTCTGCCAGAGCTCCAGCAATCTCCTCCCTTACATCACATTGCAGCCTGGGATACATCTCATCAGGCCCTGGGGCTTTATGCATCTTTATGCCCACTAAAATTTCAATATCTCCTCCATATTAATCTTAACATGATCTAGAACATCGCCATCTCAACTGAAATCCCCGTCTACAATGTCTTTCTCCTCTGTGAATACAGTCGAGACGTATTCATTTAAGACCTCACCCATGCCCATTGGCTCCACATACAGGCTGTCCCTTTGCTCTCTAATAGTTCCCACTCTTTCCCTGCTAATCCAGTCACTCTTAACATACTTATAAAAAGCCTCAGGGCTTTCCTTGATCCCACCTGCCAAAGATATTTTGTACACAAAAATAGAAATGGCTGGAAAGCTCAGCAGGTCTGGGAGTGAAGGGAGTGGAATCTCCATGGGGGTGGGGGTTCCTGGAGCCATCGTCTTCGAGATGCCGAATCCAGGAGTTGGAGGGACTGGCACGATGTCACTCAGAGCCAGGGAGGGCTGGGCAGCTGCGAAGAAATACTTCCCGAGGAGGCCACTTAGCCTGATCAACAAGAGTTTTCAAATGCTGGGAGATAAGCTGTATTGGAATTTAAGACTATAAATGTCAACTATTTTCATACTTAAAACATAAAACTGTAGGTAAGGGAAAGGTAGACATTTTAAGGGTTGTACTTAGAGCTGATTCTTGCAGGCTTTAGAACATAAAAGATAAGCATTAAGTTCTCCCAGCATAGAGTGTGAGCAGCAAGAGCATGCAAGTGCTGAAATTTGAGCAGATTGGGCAAGTCTACATTCACTCATTGTTAAAGGGGCAAGCATGGCCGTCAGTGGAGTCGTATGCTCCTACTGTCAGATGTGGGAGATCAGGGAGCAGTTGACTGTCTCTAGAAATGAAGTCTGCATGAAATGCGTTTGAATGCCTCATCTCAGACCAATTGGATCGGCCGGAGAGGCAGCTGGAGTCACTGAGGAGCATACAGGAGGCAGAGGGTGTGACAGATAATAGCTTCAGAGAAGTTATCACACTGCAGGTAGAGTTAGGTAGATGCGTGACTGCTAGGAGAGATAGACAAGTAGTGCAGGAGTCTCCTGTGGCTATCCCCTTCTCAAACAAACATACTGTTTTGGAAGGGAAGGCAAATAGCCTCTCAGAGGAAAATAAGATTTTATATTGAAATTGACGTACCTTATGATTGAAACGAAAGCAGAAATTGCTAGAAAAACTCAGCGGGTCTGGCAGCATCTATGGAGAGAAAACAGATTTGATTTGATTTAGAGACAACACAGTGTGGAGCTGGAGGAACACAGAGTCCAGGCAGCATCAGAGGAACAGAAAAGTTGATTTAGGTCCCGAAAGGAAAGGCCAAGTTTCCTGCTCCTCTGATGCTGCGTGGCCTACCGTGTTCCTTCAGCTCCACACTGTGTTGTCTCTGACTCCAGCATCTGCATTTCTTGCTATCTCCAAGTGACTTTGATTTGATTTATCATTGTCACATGTACAGTGAAAAGTTTTGTTTTGCGTGCGCTACAGGCAGATCATTCCACAGAAAGATCACAGGGTGATAGAACAGAGCAAGGAATATAAATTTACAGCTGCAAAGAAGGTGCACAAAATACAAGGTCAACATCAGTTTTGAAATTTTAAGGTTCTATTCAGAAATCTAATAACAGCAGGGAAGAAGCTGTTCTTGAGCTTACTGGTACATATATTTAAGCTTTTGTGTCTTCTGTCTGATGAAGGAGATTATAACCAGGGTGGAAGGGGTCTCTGACATTGGCTGCCTTCCTGAGACAGTGAGAAGTATAGATGGAGTCAATGGATGGAAGGTTGGTTTAGTGTGATGGAGCGGGCTGTGTTCACAACTCTCTGTTGTTTCTTACAGCCCTGGGCAGAGCAGTTGCCGTACCAAACTGTGATTCATCTGGATAGAATGCTTTCTATGGTATATCTATAGAACTTGGTGAGGGTCCTTGTGGACATGCCAAATTTCCTTAGCCTCCTGAGGAAGAAGAGGCGTTGTGCCTTCTTGACCATCGCACCGACATGGGTGGTTAATATTTCAGGTCCAGTGACCCTTCATGAACCTTCACCTTATGCTCACCCTATCATGTGATATGCCAGATTAATTCAGCTGCATTTTCCAGGCTTTTCCACGTCCCTTTCCAAACCTTCACCCACTGGAAAGGACAGTGCACAAAAGGGTATTAGAGATACAAGCCATAATTACATTTATAAATTACTTGGATTTGCACTGAAAGTAATTGGACAGACTACAGAGCAAAAGCTGGAAGGTGGAATTGGGTGGGATAACCTCTTGTCAGCCAGCACAGACATGGTGGGCCAAACAGTCTCATTCTATGCTGTAAATTTCTATGAATCTAAGATTTCTATGATTTCAAAATATGGGGAGGAGAATGAAAATGGTTATGTGGAAACGCCACTAACCCTCAAGATCCCACACCATACTGCCCTGGATATATATTGTTGTTTCTTTATACGACATCCTGGAGTTCATGTCCTAACAACAAAAAGTTGCATTTACTTACATAGCTTAATCAAATAATATATCTGAAGGGGCTTGACAGGAGCGTGGTGAGAGCACCATTATCAAACACCCTGCATGAGCTCAAGCCCCACTACCAACTTCATGGAATAGAATCCCTACAGTGTGGAAGCAAGCCATTCGGCCCATCAAATCCATGTCAACCCTCCAAAGAGGGACCCACACCCCTACCCGATTCCTGTAACGCTGCATCCCCCATGGCTAATCCACCTAACCCGCACATTTTTGGGCTGTGGGAGGAAACTGGAGCACCCGGAGGAAACCCACACAGATGCAGGGAGAATGTACAATCTCCACACATAAAATCGCCTGAGGGTTGAATCGAACCCAGGTCCCTGGCGCTGTGAGGCAGCAGTGCTAACCACTGAGCTTTCTTAGGGAGTAAGTAGGGATGGGAAATTCATGCTAACCTTCCCAATTATATCCACATGGAGAAATCGTTCTCAAGTGAAACATAACCTTGTAAAAAGGGCCAGTTTTCCCAGTGAGAGTAAAATCTGTGTTCATACAGCTTGACTGGAATGGGAGCAGGATTGAGGTCGTGAATCTGCTTATTGATTAAAAAAAATGATAGTAATGGGCACTGTGAGACTTCGCTAAGATGGTTCACTGATAACAGCAGATCTCCTCAATTCAATCGAATGCCTGCCCTCATCTGCGTTTCCAGTCTTGTCCCAAAATTCTAGGAAACTGAGCTTCTGAAGAGAAAATAGCTGTCGAGCAACGGTTTGACAGTAGGAGTCACTCTGTCATTAGAAACCTGATTATGTGGTCCCATTTATGGATTGCATGAGTTATTACTTTAGTGAGAAGGCCATAGCCCTCTTTTATTATTGTAATTAAAATTGTTAATTGTTGCCACGGAAACACACAGGCATGAATGTGTGCGGTTGAAACTAGAAAATTTTCTTTCACCTTTGGTTTCACTTGAATTGCCTTTGAGCAGGTAAACTTAACTAGGAGATATTTGAATGGAGAGATGGGGCTTGAATCAGTTCCCAATAACAGAGGTCTGGCTCGGTAACATAGTACCCTGTGCCCTTTGAGTAAGGATGTTGTGGGTGTTCGTATGGAGCAAAGGTCATCAAACCAAAGCATCAAAAAGCCATTGCATTTCTTGCTTTCCTGGCCCCGTTCTTTACTTCCACTACTGTCCTTCCCTCTTTCCCTTTCACTCTACATCCTCTTCTTCCATATTTAAATGCTCTTTCCTTTCTCTTTCACTCTTTAACTCTTCACCTTTTCATTTCCCCATGTCTGGTTTTCCCTGTTTTTACCTTAGTCCCGTCTGCATGGCTTTCCTCTGGATACTCTGGTTTCTTCCCACAGTCCAAAGATGTGCAGGTTAGGCGCATTGACCATGGGAAATGCAGGGTTACAGGGATGGGGTGGGTCTGGGTGGGATGCTCTTTGGCGGGTCAGTGTGGACTCGATGGGCCAAATGGCCTGTTTCCACACAGTCGGGAATCTATGATCCTATTTCTGCTCTTTTCCTTTCTATTTCTATATTCTCCTTTCTCATCTTTTTCCCTTCTCCCTTTTCATTTTTTGTTGTCTCTCTCTCTCTCCCTTTGTCATTCTCTCTTTCCTCATCTGTCTTTTCCCGTCGGTCTGTCTTTTGAAGCAGTTTCAGTCACTTTGGCTTTTCACTTCTCTTTTTTTTTCAAATTCACCTTCCCTATTTTTATTGCTGAAACATAGGCATGTTTTCTTGAAGCTTTGGGTGTGTAAAGAATTAGGCTTTAGGATTGTCAGTCGGGCTCCCTATACAGTGCACTTGCGTGTTCCAGAAGCAACATGTACTAAAACATCAGATCCTGTTTTTTTTGCATGCTGAAACAACATATACTTCATTGTGTCTGCTTCAACTCAACAAATAATTTATTTCCCAGGGCAGTGCCTTGACTAGAATCAACCTGCCTGGTTTAAAATTTAAACAAACATTTAACTGTCAATTGGCATTAATATAAGCATGCTTCATGACAATGCCCTTACTTATCAACTAATCAGCACTTTCCTCTCATCTAGTATAAATGAAGCTTTTCACTTTGAATTGGTATTCTTATGAATTGTCCTGATGACCCATAATTACCCTACGATGAAGGAGGTGAGGCAGGCCATTCAGCCCAAGTCTGCTCTGCCAGTCAATGAGGTCATTAGCTGAGAGCAAGATGGAAATCTTTGACAAAATGGGCTTGTTTTCAGGAACAATCAAATTATGGTGTGTATTTTTCATTTTGCCTCTTTTCCTTTATCCCATCTCCCTTTGTCCTATGTTTTCCCTTAACATCTCTCTCATTCTCTCTCTTTCTCACCCCTTTCCAAACCCATCCTTTTGCTTAAATCTATTTTACCAAAATCCTTTTCCCATCTCCCCTGCAATTACCCCCATCTGCTTCTCCCTATTTTTTCCCTCCCTTCTACTGCCTCTTACTTTCCTGTGCCCTCTGCTTCATCCTGTGTTTCCCCTTCTTTTTTAAATTTTCTTTTCTTTGTTAAGATGTTAGTGCGCTATATAGGAGTTCACAGTGTTTGGGTGTAATGCATCAGCTGATTGAGGATTGATTAACACAGAGAAGGCAGAGAGTTGGGACTTTTGCAGGTTGGAAAAATATAACGAGAAGAATGCCACAAGGATTAATTTTAGGGCCTGAATTATTTCCTCCCTATATTAATGACTTAGAGGGGTGGACGGAGTGTAATGTTGAAAATATAAAAATAGGTAAGAGGTCATGTTGTGACGAGGACATGAGGGATCTGTAAGGGGATTTAGAACAGTTGAGTGAGTGGGCAGAAACTTTGCAGGTGGAGTTTAATGTGAGGTGAGTGTGGGGGCATGCAGATAGGAATAATAAATTGTCAGACTATTAATAAAATAGAGGAAGTCTCCAAAAACTGCAGCATAGAGGGATCTGGATTTTCGTGTTCATGAAACACGGTAAAAGTTAACGTAGACGTGCAGCAAATAATTCAGAAGGCAAATGGAATTTTGGCCTTTAATGTAAGGGGGTTGAGTTTAAAAGCGCAGAAGTTTTGTTATAATCCTACAGGATGTTGGTGAGGCTGTACTTCATTAATATTAAAGTGCACGGTTTTGGTCCCTGGATTTAAGAAACAATTAATGACTTTGGAAGCAATTTAAAAGAGATTCATTCAGCTGATTCCTGGGAAAAGGAGATTCAATTCTTAAGAACGATTCTGAAGAAGGGTCTAGGCCCGAAACGTCAGCTTTCCTGCTCATCTGATGCTGCTTGGCCTGTTGTGTTCATCCAGCTCTACATCTTGTTACCTTAAGAATGATTGAACAGGTTAGATCTTTTTGTTCATTAGACTTTAGAAGAACGAGGGGTGATTATTTTGAAGCATATAAGATTTTGAGGGACTTGACAAGAGCAATGTTGAGAAGATGCTCCCGCTCATGAGGGAATCTTGAAGTAGGGGACATCATTAAAGATGAAGGGGACACTCATTAAAAACGGAAGTGCAAAAGAATTTCTTCTCCTAGAAGGTAAGGAATGGCTGTAATTCTCTATCCCGGAGAGCTGTGGAGGCTAGATCACTGAAAGTATTTAAAGAGGAGGTAGATAGATTTTTGAAATGTTGAGGAGTTGAGGGCTATGCCGATCTGGCACACAAGAGGAGTCAAGGTCTTTGACAGATCAGCCATGATCGTTTACAATGGTAGGCCACACTCGTGGGGCCGAATGTCCTACTCCTGCTCCTATTTCTGATTTTCTGTTTGGAACATACAAGATGCTGACAAAACTCAACAAGCTTGTGTGTGAAAAACCCAAAACACAGCATCAACACCAGCACATTAACAGTGATTCTGCAACTGGACAACATTTGCTGGATAATCTAGAGAGTGAGAAGTGTTATGCTGTTAACCAATTTAGGATTTTCAATCAGACCCACATTGTGGCTGACTTGCTTGTCCTGGAAGCTACATAATTTAACACACTGAGCCCTTTAATTTGTAAATGGAAAGAACATGTACATGCATTAGAGATAGTAGGAACTGCAGATGCTGGAGAATCTGAGATACACCTGTTTGAACTCCACAAAGTAGATGACAGTCATTCACTGGTTCATTTCTCAGGTCAATGCCTTGCCCAGTCAACCTGCCCCTGATTCAAAACTTAACCAAAACCTGGTACTTAAATATCAATTGTTTCTAACAGGTGCATTCTTCATGGCACCATTTGTAGCAAATCAGAGTCCACTTTCCAACCAATCCTCTTCTCATGTAGAGTATATACTTTTTAATTGAATTGGTATTCTTGCGAATTGTCCTGATGAAAGCAAGTTGAAAAACTTTAATAAAATGTGTTTTTTTTCTGTCAGCCTAATACCTGTACTACCAAAAGACAACTAGTTGAATTAAACTTCTGTCTGAGTAACTTATTCCCTGAACTGCTTTGAAAAACTCTTTTCCCTAAGGGAAACAATGCCTGTTTATGATCGTAGTCAGGTCTCCTCTGAACAGTTCTAAAAGCTGTCAACCTTTGCTTTTTCCTAAACTAATATCAATCTTTGATCATACCGAACAGAAAAGAAGCTGAATGTTCAATGTTTGATTCTCGGTTGTGAGTGTCCACCGTGTAAACAATTTTCCATTATCACATAACAGGGGTCTGTAGCTACTTGCTTTCTGAGCAATGTTGTATTAGGTCACTGATTTGAAAGGACTCTCTGACTTTGTTTTTAAAGAAAACTCTTTACTAATTTAAGCAACACCCAAATGCCACTGTTTCTAATTCAGATGCCAAAATGATATTAATGGATATACAGCTCACACATTTTTCATTGCAAAGAGCAAAAGAATGCACATGTATATAGCACCTTTCACAACCTCAGCATCTCTCAATACATTTTGTGATCAGAATGTAGGAAACATGATAATGAATATATGCACAGGTGGCTCACACCAACAACAATGTGATGAATGGTAGGATCATCTGTTTTTATAGTGTTGTTTGAGGGATAAACATTGACTGTGACACATGAGAGACCTGACCTATTTTGTGCAAGAGTGGTGTGGAGATATTTTACATCCTCTTGTTGGAAACTCAATGATGTCCCAGAATTCAGTAGGAACACATCTGCCGTTATAATTACCCAAACTATGAAAGTGATTTTTTAAACAGCACATCTGGTCACCTGGTTAATGAAGCTCAATAAAGTTTGCTTGAGCAGATGCTAAGAATGGAACTAACAATAAATTCATAGAAGATATCACAATGCAGTATATGACTTTTTAGCTGTTTGTGCCTAATTTTCCAAAAATCCTGTAAATTAGACAAGAATATATCTGTGCGGTAGCAAGATCTGCGGATGCTGGAGTCAGAGATAACAAAGTGCGGAGCTGGAGGAACACAGCAGGCCAGGTAGCATCAGAGGAGCAGGAAAGCTGATGTTTTGGGTCGGAAATCTTCTTTAGAAAATACATAACTGTGTGGGAGTTTCCCATGGTGTGGAATAAGAAAATCAGTAATTGTTAGAAAGTGTATGTTTTATCAATAATGTAAATATTATTTGTTTTGTCAGCACTGTAAAGTTTTATGGGACGGGTAGGCTAAATTAATTATGAAGTAATTAAGAAGCTAATTAATTAACACATATTGGAGATGCTACAGTAAGTGATGCGCTGTGCATGCAGAATGTGGGAGTTTCTGGATACTGATGTGATTCAGGGTAAATACATTAGCAGTTAGGGCTTGTGGCTGGGGAGCTTTGGCTCAGAGTTATGAAGTCATGAGGAAGGGATTAGAATCAAGCATTCAGGAGGCTATAATTGAACACTTGGAAACTTCAAAGTGTTTGGTAAGAGTCATCATTGCGTCATCAAAGGGAAATCATGTCCAACCAATTTACCGGAATTCTTTGAAGGAATGTGTAAAAGGGAACACATTGAGTTACTGTACTTGGATTTCCATAAGGAATTTGACAAGGTTCCACATAAAAGATGGAAAAATAGCAAAGCAGGAGCTCATACAAACTTGCATTAATAAAAGATTGGCTCTCAACCTGTTCTAATTTATAACAATGACCTAGATGTGGGCATCAAAGACACGGTGACTAAATTTACAGATAGGTCGGCAAGTATGTTATGAAGATGACATAAAGAAAGATGCAAACCAACAAATATAAGTTGAGTGAAAGGCTGGCAGATGGAGTGTAATGTGGGTAAATGTGAAGTTGCTCACTTTGGCAGGAAGAATTTTTACAAAAGTATTATTTAAACTGTGAATAACTGCACTATTCCTGTCATCTGTCATCCCATTCTTTGGCTTAGTGTAATTTTTTTGCCTGCTGATTTTCCTGTAGGGGACATTGGGAATTTTTATATTAAAAGTGACATGTAAATGCAAGTTGTCATTTATATGAATGGCTGGACAGTCAGATATTATAATTGGGAAAGGAAAGTACATAGCAGTAAAGCTTGACCCTACTCCTTACTGTTGTTCCCTGTCAATATCTGATAATCAATAGTTTCTACAAGAGACAGTCTATCTGCCTGTGTGTGCGCGCGCGCGTGTGTGTGTGTGTTTGCCTGTGTGTGTGCGTGTGTTTGCCTGTGTGTGTGCCTCTGTGTGTGTGTGTGTGTGCCTGTGTGTGTGTTTGCCTCTGTGTGTGTGTGTGTGTCTGTTTGTCTATGTGTCAATGCTTGCCTTTGTGTGTTTGCCTGTGTGCATATGTTTGCCTGTGTGTCTGTGTCTGCCTGTGTATGTGTGAATGCTTGCCTTGTGTTTGCCTGTGTGTGTTTGCCTGAGGCTATCTGTCTGTGTGTGTGTGTATGCGTGTATGTGTTTGTGTATGTGGTGTGTCTGTGCCTCTGTCAGTGTGTCTGTGTCTGTCTGTATTCATAATTGCTTCAATGTATCTGTCTATGTGTGTCTCTGTGTCATTGTGTCTGTGCCTTTTGATGTTTCTGGTGTCTTTATGTGTGTGTGTCAGTGTGTCTATGCCTGTGTCAGTTTTTCCCTCTGTGTGTCTGTGTCAGTGTGTCGGCTATCTGTGTGTACATCTGTGGGTGTCAGAGCATGAGTGTATTCATCTGTCTGTCTATGGTTTGATGGAGGTATTCAAAATCATGAGCATTTTAGAAAATAGATAGGGAGAAACTGGATCAAGGACGAGACAAAACAGATTTAACATTAAAAACAAAGGGAGATGAGGAATAAGTTTCTGGGTAGCGAGTCGTTAAGGTCTGAAATGCACTGCCTGAGAGTGATAAGGGCAGATTTAATTGAAGCCAAGGGGAATTAGACTGAGATCTAAAAAGCGACCATGTTTGGGGTAATGGGAGAAGGCGAGGGAATGACATTAAGTAAATTGTTCAAGTGGGGAGTCAGTGCAGACATGATCAGCTGAATGGTCTCCTTCCATGTTGTAACACTTCTCTGTGATTATGTGTCTCAATATTTGTCTGTTTGAGTGTCTATGTACGCATTGATCCATGTTTTTGTGTGAATATATCTTTGTGTCTGTGTGAATTTCAGTTTCTGTCTCTGTGCCTGTATTTTTCTGAGTGTGTGTGTGTGTGTGTGTGTGTGTATTTTCTGTCTGGACATGCCTGTCTGCTGCTTGCCTATATGTGTGCGACTGTGCCTATATGTGTGACTGTGCGTATATGTGTGTAACTGTGCCTACATGTGTGTGACTGTGCCTATATGTGTCTGAGGGTATTTGTATAAATATCTGATTACGTGTGAATTTGCAAGTCTGTGCGTCTGCATCACACTGTGTGTGTGTGTGAACGTGCATGTCTTAGTGCGTCTGTGTGTATCTCCCAATGTGTATCTGTGCCTGTCTGTCTGAGTATAATCATGTATATAGGTCACTGTGTGACTTTCAACCATTAATGTACGAGAGCTGTAACTCTCTGGCTCTCTCCAGCGACCTGCAACATTATTAAAATTTAATACCAAGGCCAGCATTCCTTAAGCCAGATGGGAGTTCAACTTATTTCAAGGGACCCTAAACCAGAGCACTGAGGCAGTTGAATCTAATTATCAGAACTGATGGGATGTTTTCAAGTGAACTCTTGTGTTTGGCGGAGATATTCATTTGTTTGATCCTGGGAGTGTCAGCAGCGGTGACATTAGCGTAGGAACTGAGATGAAAGACTCAAGACATCAAGCAAATCTCGCAGAGACGTGTGCTTTAGCCTGATTGTGAATAACGATTTTAATTTGGAAAGGTGAGGAAAAAGTAGCTGATTTCTAAGTTGTCAGTGCGAAGAAAACAAAAACAATGTTCACATTTGGCAGAGATAATAGGTGCTGCAGATGCTGGAGAATCCGAGATAACAAGGTGTGGGGCTGGATGAACGCAGCAGGCCAAGCAGCATCATAGGAGCAGGAAAGCTTGACGTCAAGCTCTCTATTTCACATTTGGCACCCTGTTTTTCTCCCCCGTTACTTTGCAGCACTTTAAAATATTTGGGTGTAAACTGCTTTAGAACGCAAGGGGTTCCCGATTCACAATGGGAAACTTGTGTTCTGACTTGTGCACAAATCAGCTTATGAACTGACTCAAGATCGGAACACATTCGCAATCTCGGGATTGCCTGTATATCCACGAAGCTGCTATTAAAAACATAATCCTTTCTCTCCCCCTTCCGTCCTTGCTGGTCAGGTGAAGCTCAGGTGAGTATAATGGAAGATACAAGCAACAACCTACATTTACATAGCATCTTTTACACAATAAAACCCACAAGATTCTTCACATGCGTTACCAAATGTTTATAACTGAGTCACACAAAAGGTATTAGGGTAGATGACCCAATGCTTACTCAACAGAAGCCCCACAGTGTGGAAACAGGCCATTTGGCCCATCAAGTTCACACAAACCCTCTGAAGAGCATCGCAACCAGTTCTACCACATCCCTTTAACCCTGCAATTCCTACAGCTAATCCACCTAGCCTACGCACCCTGGACACTATGGCCAATTTAGCATGACCAATCCACCAAAGCTTTACATCTTTGGACCGTGGGAGAAAACCAGAGCAATTGGAGGAGACCCACACACTCAGGGAAATCATGCAAACTCCACACAGAGTGTCACCCAAATATGGGATTGAACCCAGGTCCCTGAAATTGTGAGGTAGCAGTGCTAGCCACTGAGCCACTGAACCACCCAAACAGGAAGATTTTAAGGTGCTTGTTAAGGGAAGAGAGGTTTAGGACGGTAATTTCAAAGCTGTGCTCATGAGCTATGTTCCCTGTATAATGTGGTGGCCTTGCACAGCCAATTTTCTTCCGTGTGTGGCCTCTTTAAATTTTGATGTGAAGGTGCCAGCGTTGGACATGGGGTGGACAAAGTCAGAAGTCATACTGCACCAGGTTATACTCCAACAGGTTAATTTGAAATCACACAAGCTTTCGGAGTGCAGCCTCTTCGTCAGGTGCAGAGGGAGAGCAGGGCACACAGACCCAGAGTTTATTGGGCAGAGAGATCAAGGGCTGATCAAAAGTTCATACACCTGGTGTGAGTGGAGCATCAGATAATAAGTCTCTGCACATAACCAGGAGTTTTATACGGTGAGTCAAGTGTCAACAGCTGAATAACCAGCAAAGGGATGAATTAAAATCCGATTAAGTGAGGTAGAGAGATAATTACAAATAATTAAAAATCAGTTCTGAGGAAGGGTCACCGGTCCCAAAATGTTAACTCTGTTTTTCCCTTCACAGATGCTGCCAGACCTGCTGAGCTTTTCCAGCAATTTCTGTTTTGTTTCCTAATTAAAAAATAAGGTGGTGCTGGAAAGGAACTAAATGACTAGAATCGCATGCCAAATTCAAAACTGTACAAATTAATTAAGGTAGAGACATCATAACAATTTATCAAGATGATGCCATCAAAACAGGACAGTAAGGAAGATTTTACAGATACAGAACTGTGTGGTGGGGTCACCTGCAGTGCGACATGAACCCAAGATCACAGTTGAGGCTGTCTTCACATGTACCGAACTTGGCTGTCAGACTCTACTCGGCGACTCTGCGTTTTTGTGTATCTCGAAATCCGCCTTGGAGGATGCTTATCTCCACACCAGTTGTAAGATCTTTTGATCTCTCTGCCCTTGATCTCTCTGCCTATAAACTCTGGGTTTGTGTACTCTGTTCTCTCACTGCATCTGAAGAAGGGGCTGCACTCTGAAAACTTGTGTGATTCTGTTGGTCTTTAAATTTTGTGCATGGCCATTTATGACAGTATCTTCTGGGCTGCCGGCCATCTTGTGAATTCCATTAGGAAGATTGTTCATGGAAGTACAACATGAGCCTACTTGAAATGTTTCTTACTTCATGAATTCCTGGTTTGTAGAGCCGGAAATATTCCCAGTTAATAACAAACAAACTGCTCACTGCACCAAGGCTGGGTCACCAGCTTGCTGCCTGGTTGTGTCCTGTTGTGTCAAACAATCCAACACTTTAAACTGTTGAAGGATCATTTCACATTCACTTCGAAAAACTTCAGCTTGTTTCCTGTGGGGAAAAGAAATCAATTTGCAATGTAATTATTTTTTCGCAGTCCCTCATTCACTTTCTTCCTATGGGTCATGCTCTCAAGCGTTTCACATCAAATCAGCTCCCATTTCCACAGCCTCTGTTCCCCAACCTGGCCCATCCCAACACCAGTCCCCAGCACAGTCCTCAGCTCCAGCTATTGAAGATTATTGCAAATTATTGAAATGGACCACTCAGCCCAAATGGTCCATGCTGGAGCTTTTGCTTTCTATGAGCATCCTCCTGTCCTATTTTATCTAACCCCATTAACACATCCTTCCATACATTTCTCCCTCTTGTACCTTCCTAGCACTTGGGGGGGCAGGGGTTGGGTGTGCGGTTAGCTCTGTCATCTGGATGGCTCATTTACAATGCAGAGTAACACCAAGAGTATGGGTTCAATTCCTACACCAGCTGAGCTTACCATGAAAGTCTTACCATCTCAATCTTCCCCCTCACCAGGATGCTCTCAGGCTAAGCTCACTGCCAGTCATCTCTCCCTAATGAGCAGGCAGGACTATGGTGACTTTATGTTTCTAGATTCCATTTCAAATGCATCACTGCTGTTCACCTTAATTAACCACTTCATTTGGTAGTGAGTTCCATCACTCTGTTGATAAAAAAACTTACTCTTGAATTCCATGATCCCTACTGTGCCTCTCCTGTTGTATTATCACACGGATCTCAGATAGGCACAAGGAGATTGTGATATCCTGGCACTTTGATGATTTAGCATAAGAAATCTTTAACTTACTGTCTGTGCATCCAATCAACAGCTAAGAAAGCTGCCAGCCCGACTGTTAGTCAGTCCGTTAGATCTCCAGTCAACTATATATCCACAATATAATTGTAACCTAAGTAAGTGTATAACTCAGACTATAAATGTAAGTTAGTTTTTAACAAACTCCCAGCTATCTGACTGAATAAGTACCCAGCTCTCTGTAGATTATATTAATGTGGGCTAAGATAAATAAAACCCCAGCCGCATCGTCTCCCTGTAAGTGAACCATCCTCTGTCAGCCCCAGTCACCTTTATTTCTGTCATTCCTCAGCCTTTGGTTTTCCAGGGAATAGAACTCTAGTCTGTAAATAAAGCATAAACAAACATCCATTAATTTTTAGATGCCAGCTCTCTCAAACTGTCTTAAAATAAATCACCATGGCTACAGATATACTTACAAGTTAATCATTAAACCCCTTCGGACACATTAAAAATCCATATGCCACTATACGAAAATTAAAAATATAAATGATTTTAAAATATGTATAAATGACTCAACTTTTATCAAATTATAATCATTTCCAGACATTAAACTCTTCATGATACTGAATGGCTTGGCAGTACTAAACCTGAGCAATACTGTTGTAGAAATTCTAGTGATTGTTTGAAATTTGGCAGTCTTCCATTCTTGTCCTGATGACTGCAAGATAAAGCTTCTGCAACGTGCCTCCCTTTTCAATAATCTGTAAGATGTCTGCACTGGTGTAATTTTTGCGTACACATCCAGTGTATCCCCAATTTCAGTCACTGTTTCTTACCTTAGTTCCAAGCTTTGGATCTCCCTTTGTTACCCTCTCTGTCTCCATACCTCACTTCCCACCTTGAAGACACACCCTACAATCAGAGTATTTGTGTTAATAGATCCTTTATTGCTTGGAGTCATGATTTGTTTTATAGTGCTCCTGTGAAGCACCTTCGCTGCATTAAATAAGTTGTTGTTGTACATTATGTGTACTTCTCAATGTGCCTGCCTGTTTTTCAATTGAGCAAAGAACTGGATGGAAAATGAAGCTCCCCTTTGTATGAATTCATGTCATCCAAAGTAGCATGAGTCTATGCAACATTATTTCACTTCCAACTCTTCCAGTTATTGAGAAGTGGCTCTCACATTTGGTCTGAGATGGATTTGTTTCCATTCAGGACAGTGAGCCCTCTATTACACCCAACTGGGGAAGTGCACATGGAAATCATTAAACACCATTATTCTGGATGAAATAATTCCACTGAGGCCGGTATCCTGTAACCAAGTCAACACTTACTTATTCGTGCATAGCTCAGGACGTTGATCTGGCTAGCTTAGAGCTGGCTCCTACACTGAGCCTGACACTGCTGTGTATATCTATCAGCCAGAGCTCCCTGATTGGACCAGATTGACAGCCCCAACCAGGGGACTCTGTGAGGTCCATCTGGCTGAACTCGTTACAGTCATCACACTGGGATTCTGTAGAAAATTTAAAGCTTTTATAAAAGTACAAAGATTTCCCCAATTGACTCGTCCTTTAGACTCGGGTTGACAGAAAGAACAGACCAGGTTTCTTAATTGACAAGAATTACTATTTATTATGAGGAAATAGGCTTTAGCTACAGGTAAATAATCCTGAACCATTGGTATATATCCTTCTTAGTTAAAACTCTAAACCTTTTATAAACTCCTCCGCACACACATATGCAGAGATAGACGTAGACAAATAGAAACATGGGTGTTACCAATGGAGGAAAAACTGGGAAGGCAGTTCAGTGATTTCTGTTTGCAGGATCTGCTGAGGTCCTGTTCCTTATGTTAATCTGAACATTGCTTCTTTGCTTTCCTTCTCTGAATGTTTTCACTGAGTTGTCTGGATGCAGAGTGGCTGGTGCACGCTTATAAAAGCTCTCTGACTTGTTAGTTAAAAATCACAGGTTAAAGTAACAGCTGAGGAAAAATGAACTGATTTTAGTGATGTTTAGTGAAGTTTTTCCTGCAGAAAGCAGCGAGAGACCCTATGTTGGTGGAGGTCTGCATACTTCTACCTATTTTGATCACAGCCCCAAGCTGTTGAGTTCCCTGAGAACCAACCACACAGCTGTGGGCAGGCAGAAAGCCTTTGTCAATAGTAGATAACAAGGTGTGGAGCTGGATGAACACAATAGGCCAAGCAGCATCATAGGAGCAGGAAAGCTTGACGTTTCGGGCCTAGACCCTTCATCAGAAATGGGGGAGGGGAAGAAGGTTCTGAAATAAATAGGGAGAGAGGGGGAGGCGGATAGAAGGTGGATAGAGGAGAGGATAGGTGGAGAGAAGGCAGACAAGTATCTGGATTGGGATCAGTTATCAATCAGCTGCTTGTTGCTGGCTGAATTTCCACTTGTACGCATCCTTAACTCCAGCTCATCTGCAAACGACACCTCAACTACTGCTTGAGCTAGCAACTGTTGTTAAAAAAAACCTGGCTTTTAAAACATAGAATCCCTACAGTGTGGAAACATGCACTTTGGCCCAACAAGTCCACACTGACCCTTGGAGCATCCCACCCAGACCCATCTCCTTATAACCTACTTAAGCTACGCATCCCTGAACACTACGGGCAATTTAGCATGGCCAATCCACCTAACCTGCACATCTTTGGACTGTGGGAGAAAACCAGAGAAAACCCAGACAGAAATGGAGAGAATGTTCAAACTCCACACAGACAGTCACCCGAGGTTGGAATTGAACCCGGGTCCCTTGTGCTGTGAGGCAGCAGTGCTAACCACTGAGCCACCATAAAACATGCAGCAATCATTAGTTTTTGAACAGTTTTTTTTTCTCATTTCAGTCGACAATTAAAAATGTTGTAAAATATATAAAAAAACTTAAAAACTCTGAATATAAGCTAGGAAAGTAATTATGCAATGAGATGATACAATCTGGAATCCACAATTTGAAATATTGGTGAAAGCAAAGTTGATGGTAACAAACAAGCAGAAAGGCATTCAACATATAAAATGCTGGAGAATCTCAAAAGGTCAACAGCGCCTGTGAAAAGAGAAAGTTGTCACTTCAGGTCTGATGTGACTCTTTTTGGTCATATCACATTTGAAATATTTCTCTCCACAGATGCTACCAGATCTGTTGACTTTCTCTGTGTTTGTTTCGGATTTCCAGCATCCGCAGTAATTTTCTTATACTTGGAAAGAAAAGATTTGCAGGGCAAAAGGAAACTGTAAATGCAACTGAGATAAAAGGTACTGCAGATGCCGGAGAATCCGAGATAACAAGGCGTGGGGCTGGATGAACACAGTAGGCCAAGCAGCATCAAAAATCTGATGAAGGGTCTAGGCCCGAAACGTCAAGTTTTCCTGCTCCTATGATGCTGCTTGGCCTACTGTGTTCATCCAGCCCCACACCTTGTTATCTCTGTAAATGCAACTAATGAGTTAGGGTTTTCAAAACCATGGCAGTCCAAATGGCCTCCTCCTGTGTTTTTCAAATTCTGGATTGCAAGTGTCTTCAGCCTGACCTGACCATATTTGGATGCTGACAAGTATTCGGATTTGCAAACATGAAGAAGCTTCAGAAGTAGGTTACAGGAAGAACTGATTCATTACTGTACAAACACAGAGAAGTCTGACTTTCTTCTGGAGCGAGCTATAAGTCGGTTTAACAGAGTGCGGAACCCACCTTTTAATGAGAGCAAGTTCACCTTTCAGCTATGTGAAAGTTGGTGTGACCAGGAGAGGAGGGGTGAATTGGCTCCCCTTATGTTCATCTCCCCAGTTGGCCGCAACAGAATTGTGCGTTTCTCTAGCACGAAGCTGCATCCCTGTCCAATCAGAATATGGTTCACTAACTTCTATTGTAGCAGGTAGGGAACTAATTACAATGTTGGTGAAAAAAAGCTTTTTTTTTTAATTCACTAACCCTAAGAATCATCACAGAATCCCTACAGGTGGAAGGAGGCCATTGGGTCCGCACTTACCCTGCAAAGAGCATCCCACCCAGGCCCATGCCCCTACCCTATCCCTGTAACCCTGCACATCCCATGGCCAATCCAGCTAACCTGCACATCTTTGGATTGTGGGAAGATACTGGAGCACCTGGAGGAAACCCGTGCTGACACGGGGAGAATGTGCAGACTCCACACAGACAGTCACCAGAGGGTGGAATCAAACCTGGGTCCCTGACGCTACGAGGCAGTAATGCTAACCACTGAGCTACCATGCTCCCCAAGAAGAAAAGATAAAGACATGACATTTAGCAAACATATAGATGAATATAAAGTCAAAAAGGGATGGTATTTAGTACAAAAGGGGGGGTTAAAGAAAGAAATAAAGTCCTTATAACGTCTTTGAAGTGTACAGTTTTAAGCTGAGACCACAATTGTTTAGGTGGTGTCTTAGATCATCTCAAAAACATGTATTCTCCTCTGAGTTCCTAATGTTCTGATTTTTTTTTTCATCTGTATTGTCACTAGGACTTTTTCTTCTTGCAAAACGGTCAGGGAGAGAGAGTTCCCCAGACTTTCAGGTCTTGCATCCTCAGTTTCATTTGTCTCTGCCAAAAAGCAGCTCATTGAGTTTGCGCATTTTCGGATCTGAGTTCATTGTCTGGAAGGTTGATAATTTCAGGTAATTGTTTCAGCTCCAACATGTGAACATTCTCATTAAGGTGTAAAATAGAAATAAGAGACAAGGGGCATTTTGCACCTCACTTGATTGTCTAAGCCATGTTGAAAATTGGCCACTTGTGATCAGCTGATGCATGTGGCCATTTAATGCCAGTGTTTCTGGTTCCTTTTCTCAAAATGATTTCAACCCATGAAAGTCCCAGGTACTAAATTGGATGATGGAAATTGAAAATCAACAGCCCATATTTTTCATTTTCTGACAAAGTTCACCTTTAAGCTGTATGCAAATTCATCTGGAATTCAATTTAAAAAAAGAGAAAACACGTAGAAACTCAGTGCAGCATCTGTGGAAAGAGAGAAAAAGAAAAAATTGACAGAGTTAGTGTTTCCAGTCCAATTTAGTTCTCCTTCCAAAGAAAAGTTCTGGAAAGTCATATTTGGCATGAAAATTAATTTTTTTTGTCTCTGCAGTATGTGATTTAGAGTCACAGAGTCATAGATTTGATTTAATTGCCACGTGTACCAAAATACAGTGAAAAGCTTTGTTTACAAGCGGTACTGGCAGATGACAGCGAGCAAAGGATGTACAGATCAAAAAGACTTAGAGGTATACAGGTTACATTGCACATTACATTCTTTGAGCTAACATTATTTGAGGCTAACATTATTTGAGTTGCACAGCACAGAAACAGACCCTTCGGTCCAACTTGTCCATGCTGACATGATGTCCTAAATTCATGTAATCTCATTTGCCAGCATTTGGCCTGTATCCATCTAAACCCTTCCTGTTCATATACTCATCCAGATGCCTGTTAAGTGTTATAATTGTACCAGGCTCTGCCACCTCCTCTGGCAGCTCACTCCATACACGTACCACTCTCTGTGTGAAAACATTGCCCCTCAGATCCCTTCTAAATCATTCCCCTCTCACCTTAAACCTATGATCTCTAGTTTTGGACTCCCTTACCTGCAAAAAAGGCTTTCATTATTCACCCTATCCATTCCCCTCATGATTTTATAAGGTCATCTCTCAGCGTCTGACATTTCAAGGAAAATAGCTCCAGCCTATTCAGCCTGTCCCTTTAGCTCAAGCTCTCCAACCCAGTCAATATCCTTGTAAATCTTTTCTGAATCCTTTCACAATATCCTTCCCAGAGCAGTGAGACCAGAATTGAACACAATATTCCAAAAGTGGCCTAACCAATGTTCTGTACAGCCACAACATGACCTTACAACTCATTTACTCAATGCACTGACCAATAAAGGTAAGCGTTCCAAACACCTCCTTCACTACCCTATCTACCTGTGACTCCTTGCAAAGTATTTCCAGTTTGTTTGTTTTTATTTCAGATTTCCAGACTCTGTAGGATTTCTCTTATTCACCTTTAATCCAATTACCCATTGATAACCAAGTCACCATGAGCTCATCTTCTTCCCATAATATATTTTCCTCCTTTCCACTTCCTGCCCTACTTCTACCATTTCTTTCTACGTAACAGAACAGACCAACAGACTTTTCTGAAGAAGGGTCTAGGCCCGAAATGTCAGTCTTCCTGCTCCTCTGATGCTGCTTGGCCTGCTGTGTTCATCCAGCTCTACACCTTGTTATCTCAGACCAACAGACAAACTGAAATTGTAGAAATATTTGCTTGTGGCTAATAGAGACCTGTTTAACCCCTGTCACAACTTCCTCTGTGTAACTTCTGAGTGAAGCTGCGAGAGGTACTCAGGGAGAGCTCAGCAGAGCTCATCATCAAACACATGCACGCAATAGAAAATCCATCACACAAGCCTTTCTTTTAAACTCAGAGGAGTTCATCCCAAGATAAGCACTTTAGTGTTCAAAAGTAATTCTCCTTAGCATTCCCATCTCATTAATAAAAGCAATACATATAACTGGTTAGTTACACAAATATATTCATACAGAATGGATCACATGGTAGTGTAGGGTGAAGGATAAGTGAACGATGATGCATAAATTAACATAATTATTTTGCATAATCGTAGAAATAACAGCTTGTGGTTATTTAGTAATCCTTGTTTATGAGGCTTCTGAGTGTTTGACAATTGGGAGAGGCAGATGCTGTGAATTACTCTTTATTAAGAGGTGGGTTTGTCTTGTACTCAGCCATGGTGAGTGGTGAGATTTAGTTGTTATCCTGCTTGGGCATTAGCAATAACAGTAGCTTGCATTTTTGTAGCAAACTTTAAGACAAACTCGAAGGCAGAAGGAAGAGATTGACAGCAAGTCAGATCAATTGATACCAGATACGTCCACGCATGTCCTTCAAGGAAGGAAGTCTGCCATCCTTACCTGGTCTGGCCCGTATGTGACTCCAGACCCACAGGTAGACTTTCAACAGGCGTGGGGGCAATAAACGCTGGTCTGGCTAATGTTGTCCACAACCCGTGAATGAACAAAAAAAAGGGTGAATGATCAAAGGTCTGGCCAAAAGAAATGAGTTTTAAGAAAGAAAGAGACAATTAGATGGGTATTTCTTCGCCTCCAATTCTCTGCCTGAAAGCGGGTCCAACACACAATGGGGAGAGCAAAGAGGCACATCCCTAATTTACAACATAAGAACAAGAATCAAACCTCATGCTGTTAGCACCAGTTTGATCCACAGCCACTGTGGTCCTAAGGAGTCAGAGCTGCTGTGGCTAGATAGACTTTCACATTGCATGCTATAGCCTGGAGAATGGATAGTGAGGCTCCAATTTTCTTTCCATCACAATGTTAACCAGGGATCTCTCCAGCTCTTTCTTCTTCTCTTTGGCATGTTCTAGAAGGATTTGTAGTTTCATACTCGACCCAGTTTCAGTATAGAACCTTTGATGATCTGAACGCACCCCCCTTGGAGCTTCTGGCTCAGGGGCTGGGGCACCACACTCTTCTTCATGGAGAGTTTACCCAAAGCAGCTGAAGGCCTAGTTGCCAGGAGCAGTGAAAGTCTCAGCATTTTGTGGAGAATGGTTGCATCAATGAGGGAGTGTCAGCAGTTTTTCAGGAATACTTGCTGCTGCAAGGTTGTGAGTTCAAATCCCGCTCCATAACTTGAGCACCAAAATTTAGGCTGATACTCCAATATATGGAGAGAGTGCTGTACTGTCCAAAGTGCTATTTTAAAATACGGAATTGAAAAGTATGGAATCTATGTGAAACTCATTTCAGACCTCAGTTAGACAGAATATTGTGTGCAGTTCAGGTTGACATGTTATGACAAAGTGGGGGCATTGGATGATTATTTGGTTATAAATGGTATAAAGGGATATTGAGAAAAGGCAGGAGATTGGCACGAGGGAATAGAACTGATACAGAGATTTATGAAATCATGACAGCTTGGATAGGGTGAATAGCAGGGTCTTTCCTCTAGGGTTGGGGAATTTAAAACCAGGGGGGAATATTTTTAACGTGAGATGAGAAAAATTAGAAAGGATATGAGGGCAACATTTTTACACAGAGTTGTTCGTGTGTGGAACGAACTGCCAGGACAAATGGTGGATGCAGGAACAATTGCAATATTTAAAAGACATTTGGATATGTACATGAATAGGAAAGGTTTGGCGGGATATGGGCCAAATGCAGGCAAGTAGGGCTAGTTTGGTTTGGGAACATGGTCAGCATGGACTAGTTGGACTGAACGGTCCGTTTCCATGCTCTATGACTCTACGACCTCCTTCTACACGGTAACAATTCCATGATTCTGTGAAAGGGATTGGAGCTCTTGTGGTAGTGTCCCTTGGGTTCAAGTCTCAGCTGATATAGGGTGTATCATGATATGTCCAGACAGGTTAATTATCTATAACCAGGTTACAGAGGCATTGGAGAAGGTTCAAAGTGCTTTTACAAGGATGGGAGCCGAAATGTGGTGAATACACATCAGGAATGAATTGATGGGCTGGAGATATTTTCTCTTTAAAAATGAGAGTTCAATAATGGTGTGATAGAAGCAGTTAAAATGGTGGAAGGTATTTATGGAACTGGATACAGAGTGGATGTTCCCTCTTGTGGGGAGAAACACAACCAGAGGCTGTCAATGTAAGATCGTCCAAGTTGGAATTCAGAAGAAACACAAAGATTGGTTGAGAATGTACGAGGTGGTCAAGGTGAAGGGAAAACTAGACAAACTGTGCTCTCTCGCTCAGAGGTGGAGGAGAGTATGTATGGGAGGCCTCCCTCCTGATCTTTCGGACTCCCCCTGTGCCTGCAGTAGGCATAAAGGGAGAATGCATTGTGAACGAGGGGTAGAAGTTTGAGTTTGTAAAGAGTACATTCACAGGGTAGCAATGGGACAGCAGCAAGACAATGGGCATAGGCACTTACCCGGATGCTGGGACGGGGAGGTTTTAGCTGCACCACATAAACAGTCACAATGCTCATCCAGCCCCAGGATCATCTTCTCATATGGGCTGTGGCTAGAATGAGAGAAAGGGAGGGATTAAGTGAGATGAAAGGTTTGGGCACAGCTGTCAGTGTTGGTACACGTGGGAGAAAGGTGGTAAGATGTGCTGAATGAGTGAGTAGGCAGCGCAGAAGCACAGTTAGTGGTTGGGGAGGCAATGGGTGGGTGACAGTGAGTGATGGAAAATATTACAAGCAATAGGCCATGAATCTTGGTGGGAGATGGGTACGGACCAGACATTGAGTGACTATGAGGTAGCAGGGAGCAGATAGTGGCAGAGCAGGGAAGGTCATTGATCTTCTTCCAGTATTGCAGGGACATTTAGCCAACCATCGGCAAAACTTCTCTGCCTCACAGTTATTGTAATCGACCTGCACGCAAGTGAGAGTGGGATGTGAACCTGGAACTTCTGGTCCAAAGATAGGGCAGGGCCGCAATGCCACAAGATCCTTGTACTCCGTGCCCATTATTCTACATAGAAACTTAGACATGTAGAAAATAGGAGCAGAACTAGACTACTCGGCCCTTCAAACCTGATCCTCCATTCAGTGTGATCATGGCCATGGAGACTGATGCAGGCATCAACCTCAGACCAGGCTGGCAGAGTCTGCTGGCATGATCTCCTCTGCCTTTCCCAAGGGAAGAGGACAGCTCTGCTCAGCTCCACACCATCCAACAGGACCTCCAGATGATCAAAGCCAAGTGCCAATCTTCCTCTGTCTGTCATTTCTGGTGCAAATCATTGGGACCACATGGGTGAGTGGGAGGATGCCATGAGCAAGGCACCACAGAGACATGGTCCATAGCTAATGAGATGATTTTCAGAAAATAATGTGAAAAATCTCACTATGGCTGACAGAAAGAAAATCTCCATCAAAGGGACATTTAGCCAACCATCGGCAAAACTTCTCTGCCTCACAGTTA
>JAHRHZ010000088.1:1208226-1267410 GCA_024137785.1 Ginglymostoma cirratum
GGTCCAAAGATAGGGCAGGGCCGCAATGCCACAAGATCCTTGTACTCTGTGCCCATTATTCTACGTAGAAACTTAGACATGTAGAAAATAAGAGCAGAACTAGACCACTCGGCCCTTCAAACCTGATCCTCCATTCAATGTGATCATGGCTGATCACCCAACTCAGTTGCCTGTTCCCACTTTTTCCCCATAACCTTTGATCCCTTTAGCTCTAAGAATATATATAGCTCTGTCTTGAAAGTATTCAATGATTTGGCCTCAACTGCTTTCTGTGACAGAGAATTCCACAGGCTCACCACTCTCTGGGTGAAGAATTACCTCCTCATTTCAGTCCTAAATGGCCTCTTGTTCTTAGACAGTGACCACTGGTTCTGGACTCCCTGGTCATCAGGAACATCCTTCCTGCATTTACCCTCCCTTATCTTGTTAGACTTTTATAGGTTTCTTTGAGACCCCCCATCATTATTCTAAACTCTAACCAATCCAATCTTTCTTCATTCATCAGTCCTGCCATAAGTCCTGTAACAAGAATGGTTTCAGGAATCTTGAAACAACTCTGGATAATAATTCTTCAGATGGGTCAGAACTATGTCTTAGTCACAAATGAGATTTAGGTGTCATTAGCGAGGCCAGCATATATTGACAGTCCCTAACTGGTGGCGAGCTGCATTCTTGAACTGCTGCAGTCCATGTGCTGTAGGTAGAGACATATTACCTTGAGGAAAGGAATCCCAGGACTTTGACCCAGCAACAGTGAAGGAACAGCAATATATTTCCAAGTCAGGATCATGAGTCCCGTGGAGGGGAACTTACAGATGGTGGTGTCCCCCTTGTTTCTTCTGCCCTTGTCCCTGGGTGGAAGTGGTCGTGGGTTTGGAAGACGCTGTCTGAGGATTTTTGATGTGTTTCTGCAGTGCATCTTGTAGATAGTACACACTGCTGTTACACACTACACACCAATCAAGTGGGGCTGCTTTGTCCTGGATGGTGTGAAGCTTCTTGAGTGTTGTTGGGGCCGTACCCATCCAGGCAAGTGGGAAGTATTCCATCACACTCCTGACTTGTGCCTTGTAGATGGTGGACAGGCTTTGAGGAGTCAGGAGGTGAGTTACTCACCGCAGTATTCCTAACCTCTGGACTGCTCTCGTAGCCACTGTGTTTATGTGGTGAGTCCAGTTGAGTTTCTGGTCAATGGTGACCCCCAGGATGTTGATAGTGCAAAATTTAGTGATGGTAACATCATTGAATGTAAAGGGATGGTGGTGAGGTTGTCTCTTATTGAAGGTAGTCATTACCTGTGGATGTCACTAATATCTCTGCCTAGGGTGGCATGTAGGTTCAGTGCTTAGCACTGGAACCCGGGTTCGATTCCAGCCTTGGGTGACTGTCTGCGTGAGTTTGCATATTCTCCCTGTGTCTGTGTGGATTTCCTCCAGGAGCTCCAGTTTCCTCCCACAGCTATAAAGAAATGCTGGGACATTTTTCACTGGAGTTTGAAAGGTGACCTTGCACATCTTTATAAAATAATGAGGGTTATAGATAGAGTTAATAGTGGTTGTCTTTTCTGTAGGATGGGGGATTACAAGACTAGTGGGCACTTTTTAATGTGAGAGGAGAAAGATTTAAAAATGTCATGGGGGCAAATTCTTTTCAAAGACAGTGGTTCGTGTGTGGAATGAACTTCCTGAGGAAGTGGTGAATGTGCTCACAGTTACAACATTTGATGGACATTTGGATAAGTACATGAATAGTGGCAGATGGAGTACAACGTGGGAAAGTGTGAGGTCATGCACTTTGGTAAGAAGAATAAAAGCATGAACTATTTTCTAAATGGGGAGAAAATTCAGAAGTCTGAAGTGCAAAGAGACTTGGGAATTCTAGTCCAGGGTTCTGTCAAGATAAACATACAGGTTGAGTCAGTAGTTAGGACGGCAAATGCAACTTTGGCATTTATTTTGAGAGGACTTGAATATTGTGCATAGTTTTGAGCCCCATACCTCAGGAAAGATGTCCTTGCCATAGAGCAGATTCAGAGGAGGTTCACGAGAATGGTCCCAGGAATGAAAAGCTTAACATATGAGGATTGTTTGAGGACTCTGGGCCTATACTCGATGGAGTTTAGAAGGATGAGGGGGTATCTAATTGAAACTTACAGAATACTGAATGGCCTGGATAAAGTGGATGTTGGGAAGATGTTTCCATTGGTAGGAGAGTCTAGGACCTGAGGGCACAGCCTTAGACTAAAGGGAAGATCTATTAGAATGGAGATAAGGAGAAACTTCTTCAGCCAGAGAGTGGTGAATCTATGGAACTCACTGCCTCAGAAGGCTGTGGAGGCCAGATCATTGAGTATATTTAAGATGGAGATAGATAGGTTCTTGATTGTCAAGGGGATCAAGGGTCATGGGGAGAAAGCAAGAGAATGGTGTTGAGAAACGTATCAGTCATGATTGAATGGCAGAGCAGACTAGATGGGCTGAATGGCCTACTTTCTGCTCCCATGTCTTATGGTCTTATGGTTTAGAGGGATATGGGCCAGAGACAGGCAGGTGGGACTAGTTTAGTTTAGGATTATGTTTGGCATGGACTGGTTGAACCAAAGTATCTGTTTCCATGCTGTATGATTGTATGTGCAGGTCAGGTGGATAGGCCATGCTAAATTAGCCGTAGTGTCCAGGGATTTGCAGGCTAGGTGGGTTAGACATGGGCAATGCAGGGTTACAGGGATAGGATATGGGTTGAACTCGGGGAGGCAATGACCTAGTGGTGCCATTGCTGGACTCTTAATCCTGAGTCCCAGATAAAATGAATAAATGCTGCTGTGAACTCACTAACTTAGCCCCGTAAATGGAAAGGGAGGACATAATTTTACAGCATGGGGTCAGATGGACGAAATAAGGATCAAAGTGAAGTTCTAGGGAAAGTGGGAAGAATTGAACTTAGATAGAAGTTTACACAAGATCAAAAAGCAATTTAAGCCAGAGGCTGGAGGTTGAATGCAAGGGACAGACAGGATGAAATAGAATAGTTCGCTCAGATCTGGCACTCTAAAACTTGCATCTGTCTCAGTGTGAATCGCTGTCTCTGTACGCTAGACAAGAGGGAAAGGGAAGCAGTTCTTGCCTGTCCAATACTATAGTGCTCTACATGTCCCAGTGTCAAGCCTTGTAAATGTACAGCATTTGCAGGGAAATAGCTGTCAGTTCTTTCTTGCATCAGGTGTAATATGACTCCAGTGTTGCTCAGTGTACGGCACAGAGAGAGTGAAGCACATAATGGCCGAAAGAAAACAGCTGATGCCTGCAATGTGCATGCTACCGTGGAGTTGCCAGTAATAATCCATCTTCAATTGTCAAACGGGCACCGTGGCTGTGTCGGATGTTTAATTCATTCACGTCAGGCATCCAGTGACATATTTGTGTCAGCTCCTTTCTGGCAGACATGAACAGTTTCACTATAACTGTTTTTGTCTAAACTGGATAACAATAGTGCCAATGTAGCAACATCAGCGTAACACTAGAGGAACTGGGACCACTGAAGAGATTTGCCTCTTGACATAAACAGTAGAAAATGAAGTGATTTCATTTAGCAATCGATTTTCTGAATTAAAAGCAAGTAGCTCTGACAATGTAAGTGACTCTCATAGCAGCAGAAATAAAGAAGGGTCTTGCATTTCTGTAGCACCGTTCATGACCTCAGGGTTTCCAAAGTGCTTCAGAGGCAAAGAATGGCTTTTGAAATGTATTTGCTGTTGCAAAGTAGGAAAGGCAGCAGCTACATTGTGCGCAGCTAGATTCAACATGATAAGACTATCTAAATCAGTGTTTCTAGTTGTGAGATAAACATTAGCCAGGACACCAGGCAGGACTCTCAGTCCTTCTTTATACCATGAAATGGGATCATTTACCTCCACCTGAGAGAGTTAGCAGGCCCTCATTTTAATGGGGTCTCATCTGAAATTGGCCGCAGTAGAGAGCCAGCCTGGATTCTGTGCTCATGTCTCCAGTGTGAGATTTGAACCCACCACCTTCTGGCGTTGTACCTGTTGAAACATCACTGAAATAAACACAGAGAATGTTGGAGAAATTCAGCAGGTCTGGCAGCATCTGTGGAGAGAGAGAGAGACAAATTAATGTTTTGAGTCTGAGTCTTTTTGGAAGGTGTTGGAACATAGGTTTTCTTACACTTTGGGATAGGCAGAAGAGGGGTGAAGGGAGAAGATAGTGTGCAAAAGGCAAAGGAGTTGTTGCTGGTGGAGAAAGAGAAAGAAATGTACAACGGGCATAAATTAAGGCGTGAAGAAGAGAGAATGGGCCCTCTCTACTAACAGCAAAGACAGGGTAGTGCAGGAAGACATTCCCAAATGACAGGTGAGTCCAAAACCAGGGTCACATGTAAGGATGTGAGGTAAACTAGTTAGAACTGAAACAAAGAGCAATTTCATCATCCAAAGAGTGTTGAGTCCATGGAATTCACCACCACAGGAAGGGGTTGGGTCCAAAACATTGCATGTTTTCAAGAAGGAGTTGGATATAGTTCACAAAAACTGAAATTGCAGCAGAAACTCAATGGGTCTGGCAGCATCTGAGTTAACATTTCGAGTCCACTGACTTCATCAGAACACAGTCAAAAATAGTGCTTGGGGCTAAAGAGATCGGAAAATATGTGGGTAAAATGAGAACAGGTTATTGAGTTGGATGATCAGCCATGATCATTTTGAATAGAGTAGCAGGCTTGAAGGGCTGAATGGCCTACCTCTCGTTGCTATGTAAACAAGACACAAAGAAGACAATGCAGTGGCTGTGGAGGCAAGTGGTGGTGGATGGGGAGAGTGAATGTAAGGAAGTTGGAGAATAGACATAATGTCATCAGTTTCCGAATTGATGGAATTCACTGTTGAGGCTGTAAAGTGCCAAAACGGAAAATGAGGTGTTTGTTCCTCAATCTTGTGTTGTGCTTTATTGGAACATTTCAACAAACCAATATCAGAAATGTTAGCATCAGAGCAAGGTGGTTTATTGAAACGGCAAGCAAGTGGGATATCCCTACAGACAGAGTGGATGTGCTCGGCAACACAGTTCGCCAGTCTGTGCTCTGTCTCACCAATATAAAGGAGACATGGTTGATTATTTTATATTACAACAATCCACCAGACTTTAGTGCTTACTCTTCTGGCTCCCACCAGCAAAATTATCTGATTCATTAAATTCATTACCACAAGTTGCCATGGTGACAGCTGTTCGTCTTGCAGGTCTTGTTGCATAACCATATTAACTGTTTCCACAACAGAGGAGTTGTGAACGGTGCTGAACATTATGTGGTCATTGGCGAACATCCCCAATCTGACCTTAAGATGGAGGGAAGGCCATTGATGAAGCAACTGAAGATGGTTGGGCCAAAGACCCTACCCTTAACAAACTCCTGCGGAGATGTCCTGGAGCTGAGATGACCAACCTTGGATGAGGAAAGATGAACTGAGACAGGGACAAAGTCAAGTGCCAGTGCAGAGGGAGAAGCAGTCGGGCCCAAGGCTTTGTGTTTCTAATTGGTGTTGAAGGTGGCTTGGCCAGTTGATTCATGTCGTAATCAGTACACACTGTTGTCAGAATGTATCAGTGGTAGGGGGAGTGGATGTTGAAAAGGATTTCTGGTGTTCTCAGAATGGACAAAGCTGACCAACAGCCATTGCTTAGCCATCACAATTAATTTAGTTTGAATATAAATGTACTTCTTTTACCTCCTTCCCAATTTCACATTCGTCGCCTAGAGGATAAACCTTAATACTTGGAAATGAATGGCCGAGATTTGGCAGGACAGAAGTCAAATCAGAGAACCTCTTGTTCTCTGGTTTTACTCTTAGTGTGGTTCTGACAACATTTGAACCAAAGTATAGAGGTAGCTTGCTCTCAGTCCCCAGTCAATACCTGTCCTTGAGAATAGTTATCTTCTGAACTGATTCTTCCTTTGTTCATTGTTGTAGTTGGGCTTGACTCTGGGTTCTGCAATTTGGGCTGTGCTCTGAGTGTCAATGTGAATCCTTCCCAAATCCTGATGACACAGGAAGAAGCAATGAAACAGCCAGTAATAGAGGTCTCTGCGTAACTCCATATCCTTTCTTTCTAGCGTCTATATAACTGTGTCCCTCCTGATTTCTATAGTCTTCACCAACCCCACAATCCTGCAGAATCTCTTCATGCCTCCAAAACCTGGCCTCATGTGGATCTTGATGCAATTCACTTCACTAATGGTGATGGTGCTTTCAACTGCCTGAGCTCTGTCATTGCTTCTCTAAGCCTCTTCATCTCTTTACCTCATTTTTAAGATGCTTCTTAAAAACTGACCATTTTGATAGTCTTTGGTTCACATTTCTAACATCTCCTTAAACAGCTGTGTCAATTTTCTTCTAATTAAGTGGAATGTTTCCCATCTTTTGCTACACTTTACACTAATGGACCAGGTAAAAAGATGGAAGATATTGAATTTGGATTAATTCTGCATTAAACTGTTTTTCTTTTCGATTGATTTGAAGGAAACTTACGTGGTTTATTACAGTTTATTGTGGGCTGTGATCCATCTGTTGGTTGCAGAAAGTCAAATGGCTTTAGGATAATAGCTAAGAAAACGTTTTAGGGAGATAAAAGATTGAGTTTAGTGTTATTAATTGCTGGAAAATTTGGCTTTGGAAGAAATTATGGGGCCTGTGGGGATCATTGCTTAGTAACTTATAGCATTGATTTCTGTTTCACAAACCTGGGGAATTATCACAAAGAAAACCTCTAAAGGTACATTTAGACTTCAAGTCTCTGTTCGACCTCTCTTGATATAAGTACTTGATAAAGTTCCTACACTGAGGGGTGACCTTATAGAAGTTTATAAAATCATGAAGGGCATGGATAGGGTGAATAGACAAGGTCTTTTCCCTAGGGTAGGAGAGTCCAAGACCAGACGGCATAGGTTTAAGGTGTGAGGTGAAAGATTTAAAAGGGACCTGATAGGCAACTTTTTCATGTAGAGGGTGGTGTGTATATGGAATGAGGAAGTGGTGGAGGCTGGTACAATTACAACATTTAAAAGACATCTGGATGGACACATGAATGGGAAGCATTTAGAGGGGTATGGGCCAAATGCTGGCGAATGGGATAGATTAATTTAGGATATCTGATCGGCATGGAAAAGTTGGACCAAAGGGTCTGTTCCCTTGCTGAGCATCTCTATGATTCTATGACCACTGTATTTTGACCACCTTGTGAACCCTGAAAAACTGAACTGTGAACAATTATTCAAAGATATGGATCGAGTTTGATTTCTATATGAACTGAAGCCTTGTTTGGAGGATCTCGCATTGGTCTACAGCTGTCAGCAATTGACTTTATCAACAAAAAACCTGGTGGACTG
Source organism: Ginglymostoma cirratum (assembly GCA_024137785.1). Lineage (NCBI taxonomy): Eukaryota > Metazoa > Chordata > Chondrichthyes > Orectolobiformes > Ginglymostomatidae > Ginglymostoma > Ginglymostoma cirratum. The sequence goes on from JAHRHZ010000088.1 coordinate 1,215,622, forward strand.
TAAGAATAAATCAAATTTTATCTTTTGTTTTCAGATCACCAGCCATTTTGCTTTTGTTAAAATGTCATCTCTTCAGAGTTATTTTTGTCTGTTGTGCTGTGTGATCATGTCTGTTTTAGGATTAAAAGGGGTTACAGTTTTAACTCCAGATTATATTTTAGATGTTATCCAGTTTTGCCATTCGTTTTTAGGGAGGAGCTATGTTTTAGGTAAACCTATTATTTTGAGTACATTAAAGAAGCCAGGTAAAATCTCTTTTGCTTCAGATAGCCGTACAATTGGGAAACAACTGGCTATGTTGGTTCTGAGGACAGGTCACCGGACCCGAAATGTTAAACCTGATAATTTTCTTCACAGATGCTGGCAGGACTCCTGAGCTTTTCCAGCAACTTCTGTCTTTGTGGCTAGTTCGGTGTTTGTAAGGAGTTATTTATATTAATGGTGTAGCTTGCGAATTGATGAGGCTCGAATATTAGGATATTCCTTGCAAGGTCGAAAACGTATCTGACATTGACCTTTCCAGTCAAACGACAGAAGGATATGGATGCAGGTCCAGTGACTGGAGCAAAGATACAGACCAAACATGAACGTGGCTGAATGGCTTTCTATGCTGGAGGCTATAAATAAATACAAATTTGTTTTACTTCTTGTGATGTCCCTAACTGAAAATGAAAAAGTCACAGAATATATTTGCCAACTTAGTGGATTAGAAAGAGCAACGTGTTTGTTTAAATAATGTTTTGGAAGCAGAAAGATATAAAATTTACATTGAATGAGCTCGGACTTTTAAAAAAACCTCACAGAAAGTGGACTACTTTTACTTCTCCATTAGGCACATATCATTTTAAATCAGACTGACTGAATGAGGCTTGTTTTGAAATGGATTAAAGATTGCACTGTGGAAGTTTGCTTGAGTTAGATAATGACACTCTCACTAGCTGACAGTATGGATTAAGCCGCTCGATGCCAGACTGCTGTTGGACGGTTGTTAATGGGATCCCCGCTGTTTTGTAAGGCCTGGCTTTGGGGTCGTGTGTGGGTAAGTACTCGGTGGGGGTGCAGGGGATGCCCATGTTGCTGTCACTCTTCACACAACACAATCCGCTGCTGTCCTTTCTGCACTGATGCAGGCGAATGGGTGGCTGGGGGCCGCGATAAAGCCTTCAACTGTGAACAGGATGCCGTGTTGCGAAGTTTACTCAATGCCCTCTCCCATTATCATGATCAGGCATCAGTTCCTTAAAGGCACATGCCGCAAAGACCTCTCTGAACTGGGCTGGCTTTTTAAACCACAGTCAGAATTCCCCTTTAAGACTTTCTCACTTCTCCTATTGATTTATTTCGAGAAAATAAGCAATGACCGTCAAATAATATCTCGGAGTTTGCCTGAGCACGGCATAATGCGGTTGAATGACTGCCTTGTCTGACCTAGTGTTGTTGATTGCAGTTGGTCCTACGAACAATAGGAACAGAAGACCATTCTGCCCTTCGGCTCTGTACCAGCAATCTTGGCAGTGTCAATTTGGACCACAGCTCCATTCACAGTTCCATATTCCTCAGTCCAGCACAACCTATTAATTGTCTTCAGTTGCCATGGTTTCAAATGGTCTCACCATTGAGGGGCTGGGAGAGAAAGAATGAACTTGATACCTCTCCTATTTCCAGGCCCTTTATCCTACCACCTCCTCCCCTTGGTTTACATACAGTAGACTACTACAGTTCAGAATTAAACCATTTAGTCCATCAAGTTTGTTCCAGCTCCTTCCTAGAGAAATTAAGTAAATCTGGACTGAGAAATTGAGCCAATCACTGGACCCATGCTCGTTCTTTCTGTTCTGTTTTATTTTCTCCAAGTATCTATCGAATTTGGTTTTGAATCTGAAATCAATATCAGGGGAGGAGTGTGTTTCAAATTGTAGCCACTCTTCATGTAAATGTTGCTCCTCATATTGCTTGTGGTTCTTCGGCCAAACAACTTAAACAATGTTGACTATCTGATTATCAATTTTTCAACAATTGGTAACAGCTTCTAGTTTTTGTCTAAAGCCTTAATAATTTTACACACATCTACAAAACCTCACAGGATTCTTAACAGTAAAGAGAGCAACCCTTAGCTCCTCTGCAATTCCTCATCCATGGAGCCTTTCTAGTAAACCTGTTCTGAATCCCTGACATCTTTCTGGTGCCCAGGATTGGAAACGATGGTCACAATGGGATTGAAATATTTTATGTAAGTTCTGCAAACAGTCTCTGGTTTTATAACTCTGTACCTCAATCAATGAAGAGCATTGAGAGATCAGGTTTCAGTATGATACACTTTACAAACATGACTTTATTGGACAATAACAGACAGCTTGCAGACAGCTTTGAACCTGGCACTATTTCAAAGTTATTATTTCTGAGAACTCTTCTTCAGATTTTCTCAAGGGCTGCATTTTGATTTTTAGAGGCTCCTTTTTTCTCATGAACCTATTTATTAGGTGATGTGGCAATAATATCTTAAGCATGTCTGCTCACACATACAGTATTTAGACTCACAGAAGCAGACTTAAAAGAATTTATCACTTTCTTCAATTATCAACACTCCATTGAACTTAAAATCACAATGCACACATACACACACAATGAAAACATTAATTTCCTAGACACCACGGCATTCAAAACGTCAGAGATCAGTTATCAAAGGATCATTTTCCCAATAAATGAGACACACTTCTGCACAAAAACAGCCATCTCCCTACTCACAGACTGATGAAGTCCCATCCAATATATCTCCATCGTATATGCACAATGTTGGAACATTATTGCAGGGTAGAGCAGGCGAGAGAGGTGAACTAACCTAATCTGTTCCTAACTCAAATGTTTGTATATTTACACCAGGCAGTTGCTATCATATCAGATCTCAAAACTCAGATTTAAATTTAGCAATTAGCACAGTGCCCATTACAATAGCAACGACTATATTTTCTCCACATAGTAGCTCCTGAACATATGCAGCCTTAGCTAGAGATTTACACAAACACATAAACACACAAACAAGGAGCAGGAGTGGTCAATTTAGACTCTTTAAGCTGCTCTGCCATTCAATAAATTCATGGGTGATCTGATTATAACCTAAAATCTGCATTCTTACCTATCGCTGTTAACTTTTACTGCCTTGCTTAACATTCTCGTCGCCCAGTTATAGGAAGGATATTATTCAGCTCGAGAGGGTTGAGAAGGAATTTACTGGGATGTTGATAGGTATGGAAGGTTTGAGTTATAAAGAAAGGCTAGATAGGCTGGGCCTATTTTCACTGGAACGTAGGAGGTTGACAGGCAACCATATAGAAGTTTATAAAAATTTGAGGGATATGGATAGGGTTAATGGTAATTGTCTTTTCCTTAGGTTGGGGTTTTCAAGACGAGGGGACACATTTTTAAGGTGAGAGGAGAGCTAAAGGATCTGAGGGACAAATTTTTTCACAGAGAGAGTGGTTTGCATGTGGAATGAACTTCCTGAGGAAGTGATGGATGTGTTTACAATTACAACATTTAAACGTCATTCGGATAAGTACATGAATAGGAAAGGTTTGAAGGGATGTGGGCCAGGAGCAGGCAGGTGGGACAAGTTTAGTATGGGATTATGTTTGGCATAAACTGGTTGGACCAAAGAGTAGAATGTAGTGATGGTTGTGCTGGGGCCTCATTGGTGACAATTTTACTGATGATGGGACAGAGGTATGGTTGCCAAATTTGCTGACAAGTTGGAGATACATAGAACATAGAATATAGAACAGTACAGCACAGTACAGGTCCTTCAGCCCACTATGTTGTGCCGAACGTTTACCCAAAACCTGAGGTCTATCTAACCTCCACCTCTACCTTATACTATCATCCATAAATACATAGGCAAGTAAGTTGTGAAGAGGACATAAGGAGGTCACAAAAAGATATAAGTATGTTAAATGATTGGACCAATCAAGTTGTGTGACTCTGTGACTATGACTCTACCCCTCTCTTACAGATATGCAAGAATTCTGCTTCAAAAACATTTTCAGAAAGAGAGTTCCAAAGCCCCAAGACCCTCTTAAAGAAACATTTTTGTCGAATCTTTTTTTAAACAGATGACCTCTGATGTTTAAACAGTGTCATCTACTTCTAGATTCTCCCATAGGGAAAAAAAATTCTCTCCATATTAAGTCTATCATGTTGCCCCTTCTAAATTCCAATGGATACACGCCTAACCTGTTCAACTTTTTCTCATAAGCTAACCCACTCATTCAAGGTATTAGTCTGGCAAACCTTCTCTGATCTTCTTGCAAGAAACTTACTTCCCTCTTTAATTAATGAGACCAAAGTTTCTTCCAAGCTACTCACCATCCTGACTTGGAAATATAGTGCTGTTTCTTTAAATAAGTTGAAGTAACTACTGAGCTAAAGCCAGCACCAGCATGAGTGGCTCAGTGGTTAACACTGCTGCCTCGCAGCACCAGGGACCTGGGTTCAATTCCACCCTTGGGCAACTTTCTGTGTAGAGTTTGCACATTCTCCCTGTATCTGTGTGGGTTTCCTTTGGGTGCTCCAGTTTCCTTCCACAGTCCAAAGATGTGCAGGGTAGGTGGATTGGACATGCTAAATTGCCCATTGTGTTTGGGGATGTATGGATTTAAGTGGGTTACAGGGGGATGGGCCTGGGTGGGATGCTCTGAGGTTTGGTGTGGACTTGTTGGGCTGAAGGGCTTGTTGCCACACAGCAGGGCATCTATGATTTACTGCCAGTGGGTCAAAATCCTGGAATTCACTCCTTAAGGGCATTGTGGGTCAACCTACAGCACCAGGACTGCAGTGGTTCAAGAAGGCAGCTCACCACCACCTTCTCAAGGGGCAGCTAGGGATGGGCAAGAAATGCTGGCCAGCCAGTGATGCCCACATCCCAAGAGTGAATCAAAGGATACTGTGCACAATATTCCAGATGCAATCTCACCAGTGACTGAGTAGAATCTCCTTACTTTTGAATTCAATTTTGTCATGAAAAGCAATGACATTCTATTAGCTATCCTAATTATTTCCTGTATCTGAATGCTAATCTTTTGTGATTCACCCAGTAGGGCACACTCTGCATCTCAGAGCTCTGCAATCTCTCATCATTTAAATAACATGCTTCCGTTTTTATTTTTCCTGCAAAAATGCTAAAACTTACATTTTCCCCCGTTATACTCCATTTGTCACACCTTGGTCCGATCAATTAACATATTTATAATCTTTTTGTAATTTCCTTATATCCTCTTCACAGCCCACTTTCCTATCTATCTCCATCTTGTCAGGAAATTTGGCTATGATGCCTTCTGTCCCATGGTCAATATAAATTACAACCATTGACACTCCAGCACCAATCCTTGTAACACAGCCACTATTACATTTTATCAACTGGGGAAAAAAAATCCAGTTATGCTTACCCTTTGCTTTCTACTAAGAGCCGATCTTCTATCCTTATCGATAAGCTACTTTGTACGTTTGGAGGCTGGTTTGCAATGCAATGTGGTGCCAACGGTGTGGGTTCACTTTCCACCTATTGGCTAAGGTTTCCATAAAGGTTCTGCATTCTCAACCTTACTGTGACAGTCAGGCTAAACTTGCCACTGGTTCTCTCGCTCTCTCGCTCTCTCTCTCTCTAATGAGAAGGCGCCTCTTTAGGCCATGGTGACTTTTACCTCTTACCCCATGAGCTTTGATTTTCCACAATAACCTTTAATGTGCTCTTCATTGAATACCTTCTGGAAATCTAAGCACAATATGGCCCTCAGTTCCCTTTTATCCACAGCATGTGTTACCCTTACAAAGAATTCCATTACATTGGTCAAATACAATTTCTCTTTTACCACATCATACCAAATCCGACTAATTAGGTTGACTTATCTCAGTGCCCGACTATAACTTCTTTAATAAAGCTTCTTTCTTTTTCCTGATGACAGGAGTTAAGTGTGTTGTTTCCTGCTTTCTAACTCAATTTATGAATTAAGGAGTTACATTTGCTACTTTCCGAATGGGACCATTCCCAAATCAAGAAAGTTTTGGGAAATTAAAACCAGTGTATCAACTATCTCCTAGCCTTTTCTTTCAAGACCCCAGGGATGAAAACCATCAAGATATGAGCAATTGTCAGCTCACGGTTCCATCATTCACTCAGTATCACTTCTTTACTGCTTGTAATTTTCCTGATTTTCTCTCTCTTTCCATTTTCTAAATTATCACTTTATCTGGGCTACTACTTCTAATTACTATAGTGAAGACTGATGAAAAATGTCTGTTCATTCATCTACTATTTGCTTATCTTTCCATTATTAATATCCCAGTCTCAGTTTCTATTGGACCAATGCTTAATTTGTTAAATTGGTTCTTTTAAAAAATATTTATGGAAACTCTACTTGCTTTTATGTTTCTGGCTAGCTTTCTCTCATATTTTAATTTGTCTCTTTTGGCTTGATCACTTTCTTTTTATAGTCTGTCTAACCTTCTGACCTGCTACTTATGAGGCACATCCATACATTTTGTTCATAAAGTTTGATACCATATTTAACATTTCTAGTTAATCAGGGATGGTGGATCTGTACGATTGAATCTTTCTTAATCTTTGTAACATATTTAGTCTGAGTATTCTGAAATACACCCTTAATCATGTGCCATTGCACCTCTACTGACCTATCCTTTAATCTAAGTTACCAATTCACCTCAACTAATTCTGCTTTCATACCCTGGTAATAGCCCTTATTTAAGTTTTAAAAATATGACTCAAACCCAGTTGTTTCTCCCTCAAACTCATAGAAGAATAGAAAAAAAAAGTCAACCATATTTCTCCTTCACTATGAGATCATTAATTTAGCCTATCTAGTATAACTGGTATAGCCTAGCCTGTGGTCAACTCCAGAGTATGAGGTTTTAAGAAACAATGCCAAAAATTTCTATGAACTCCTCTCTGTGTTACCTTTCCCAACCTGACTTTTCCAGTTTATATGCAGAATTTCCCATGATTATCAAGCATGGAGCTGGATGAACACAGCAGGTCAAGCAGCATCATAGGAGCAGGAAAACTTGACGTTTCGGGCCTAGACCCTTCCTGCTCCTATGATGCTGCTTGACCTGCTGTGTTCATCCAGCCCCATGCTTGTTATCTCGGATTCTCCAGCATCTGCAGTACCTTTTATCTCTCCCATGATTATCAATGTGCCTTTCTGAAAATATCCCAATACTTCTCACTTTATGATCTACCCGACTGTGTAGTTGCTGTTAGGGGGAATTTACACCACTGCCACAAGTGACCTCTTATCTATAACATTTCTCATTCCTATCCAAATAATTTCCACATCTTAGTTTCCTGAAAGAAGATCACTCCTCTCTGTTGGGCTAATACCATCATTAATTAACAGACCCATTCCCCTCCAGCCTTTTCCTAGTGTCTTGTCATTCCTAAATATCCCATGACCTTCAAGATTCAGGTCTCAATCCATGTCACCCTGCAGCCATTTCTCTGTAATGGCTACGAAATTAGTCTTATCCATTAATATTTACACTCTCAATTCAAATGTTTTGCTTCAGATGCATTCAGACACAGAGCCTTTAGTTTTATCTTTTTATTCTTTTTGGAAATTCTAGATATTATTAAATCTTATCCCAAAAAAGAAGGCATGTCCAATTATGCATAATTTCAACAGTAGTGTGGCAGAATAGTGTAACCTAGATTCTCATCCTCAGTTCTCTGATGTGGGACTTGAACCTGGAACCTGCTGAGAGACATACATTTCTTCTCTCTGTCTGAGAGTTTAAAAAAAGTTTCAACTCATTTTGCCAGCAGCCATGCACACCAGGCGCAACATTCTTAAGAACCTTTGCTCAAGGAAGCTTTTCAATTTTTAATGCAACATATAACAGATGACATAAAAATCCATTAAATGAAACAGAAAACATTGAGCATGTCTCAGTGTGAATACATTTTAAGAAGGTTCAATAAAAGTGCAATAAAAGACAAAGTGAATAATTTCCATTATTGTCGAGCCTGAAACTTTGGTTCTATGTTGGAATGTTCCCTCAAATGGGCTCAATTGCAAATCAAAGTTATAGCAGATATTTATCAGGAAGATATTTAGGCACAGGAGATTCTTGATAAATGTAAGCATCCATCAATAGGCAACTGTCTCAGAATAAAAACCGAAAGAACTGCGGATGCTGTAAATCAGGAACAAAACCAAAAGTTGCTGGAAAAGCTCAGCAGGCCTGGCAGCATCTGTGAAGGAAAGAACAGAGTCAACGTTTGGGTCCTGTGATCCTTCCTCAGTTCTGAGGAACTGTCTCGGAATGGTCACTGAGTCAAGGATCAAGGCAAGGATGGGACAAGCAGGAAAGTGGGGTTCAGAAACAAACAGGTGAGTTGTAATCTCATTGACTGGCGGTACAGGCTTGAGGGGCCTGATGGCTTTATCCTGTTCCAAAAATATCTTTGTACCTACTGTTGCTGACTGGCAGCTGGATCTATTTCTAGTCAGGCCAGGAGTATCTCTTGTCATGTCTACATATCATTAACAAGGGACTGAGTGGACTCCTCAGACTGGTTTTAATCACTCTAAGCAGTTGAAAGATTTTTCCAGCTTCTCCCTAATTTTTAATCTGTTTTCTCAGCCTCCCAGGAGATCACATGTTGATGCAGGGAGTGTCAATAATGCAATGTACAAGGTATGGTATCTAAACAGAGCACAGGCTGATTCTATCAGGTTCAACATTTTCTCCGTCACTATTTGCACCTCATATTTCATCTCACTCAAAGTTTCTTCCAAACTATTCCCTGAATCCAAGAGGGTTTCATGTCTTTGAAGCTCTCTTCTGATGGCTCCTGTTAAGGTAACATTCAGAGATGTTAGCGACTTGCAAAATATATTTTGTTCAGAAGTTTGTTTCAAAAGTTTTAAAAGGGTCCTGCCTAAGTGCAGAAGTGGAGTCAGGCTGTAGGTGTCAGTAGAGGCAAAGACCTGTGTCCAAAGCCAAAGCACAGAATGGAGTTTATACGTTTACCTCTGTCTAAACCCAAACAACATCCTAGAATTCCTACCATGCGGCCCATCGAGTTCACACTGCCCCTTCAAAGAGCATCCCACCCAGACCCAAACCCCTACCCTATCCCGAAAACCCTGCATTTCCAGTGGTTAACATAGCGAACCTGCGCATCTTTGGACTGTGGGAGGAAATCGGAGCACCCGGAGGAAACCCACGCAGACACAGGGAGAATGTGCAAACTCCACACAGACAATAGCCCGAGGGGCGAATTGAACCTGGGTCCCTGGCGCTGTGAGGCAGCATAAATCAATCCTGACAGTTCACATTACCGTTGAGGCTGTCATTAAATCTCTGTGTGTTATCAAAATTCCTGAGTGAAGTGGCTGACTTTATGGAAAGTTGCAACAACAATTTGCAATTATGTTGCATCTTTTAATGCAAGAAGAGGTTTCCTGACTCTGACTGAAATCAGTATGGTAGTTTAATCAGAAGTGGGTTTCACTGGTACTGTCAATATTTGTCTTTGACTCATTCATAGGATGTGACTATCACTGTCTACGCATTTATTGCCCATCACTAATTACCCAGGGAGCAGTTGCAAGTTAACCACGTCACTCTGGGTCAGGAGTGACATGTAGAAGTAAAGTCAGCAGTATTCGTTCTGTGAGGGGCAATAAGTAAATCAAATAGTTTTCCCCTCCATCATGTCATGGCCATTATTAGACTCAACTGTAGACTTCAATTGAAATGAAATTCCACTATCTACCATGGCAGATCCACCAGAACATTGGCTGGGTCTCCAGATTAACAATCTAGTGATAATACCACTAGGCGATCACTTCCCTTAGTTTGCCTTGAGAGGGTGGTAGCAGTCAGCAGGATACCTGGTAGAGGGAAGGAGTTATTTTTGACCATAGTGGGAATGATATTGCTTCCAGTCAGGATAGTGTGTGACTTGAAGGGGAATTTAAAGGGGACTGTGTTCACACCTGCCTGTCGCCCCTGCCCTTTTAAGTGGTCGAGGTCACGGATGGAAAGATACTGTGAGAAAAGTGAGATAACAAGCGTGGGGCTGGATGAACACAGCAGGTCAAGCAGCATCATAGGAGCAGGAAAAGTGAGTTAGTTTTAGTGAGTTGCTGGAATGCTTAAGGTAGTAGGTTATATATAAATCAAACAGGTTGCTTACTCCTGATCGCTATTGAGCTTGTTGAGTGTCAGAAGCATAGAATCTGTACAGTATGGGTGGAGGCCATCTGTCCATCAAGTATGCAGTATGAGCAAATGGGGAATGGTCCACCATGTCCCTGACTTGTATATCGTAGTTGGTGGAAGGGCTTCTGTGATGCATTATTTCTTATACAATTCTCAGACTTTGACCTGCTGTACAGCCATAGAATTTATTCTGTTGGTCCAGTTCAACCGTTGGTCAAAAATTACTTGCAATCAATTTGTTTGGACATATTATGATACACCTCCATTGCAGGCGGGACCAATGCAGAACTCCTAACCCAGAGACAGGTCACTACCCAAATGCATTAGACCCCACCAGTTTCTCATCAATTGTAACTTCTGTGATGTTGACTGTATTGGGATTCAGTGGTGGTAATGTCATGGATTGTCAAGGAGAACTGGTGAAATTCTTTCCAGTTGGAAATTGTCATTGGCTGGTAGTTTAGGGCATGAATGTTATAAAGACTTTTTATTTCCTTTGTTTTTCACTGTGGATATAAAAAGAAGGAAGATACCTCTTTAAACCAAGGAGACTGTGAACAGATTAATATGATTTTAAAAGTCATATTTATTGGAGCACATTGTGAGTTGTATACAGTGTAGCATTTTTCTGGAACCATGAGAGCAAAAGCAGGCACTAGAGAGCCAATGGATTCTGAACTAAGGGACAACTGTTCAGCATCAATGTTTGGATTGACTCCTGACCAGATGACCATAGTTTGTGTGGGGCCAGTACAGTAGAGAACCATTAGCCTTCAAAGGGAAAACATCAAAAAACTATCTGTCTCTCCCATGTTGAGGAGACAGTCCAGTAACAACTGTTTTCCACTCACCATTCTATGCAAATCACTGCCAAAAGAGAAGAAAATGCCTTTAAAGACAATGGAAGGACAAATTCTTAATTAGTGAGTGCATTAGTGTGCAAACAACCGCATCTGAAAAAAAATTAAAAAGAGTGAAGAGACAGAAAGCAACTTATCAAATTCTATAGTCCAGACTGGTGCCTATGGGATGAATTTCCCTGGTTTTATTTTCCCTTTTCCACCCTTAATAGCCATGTCTCAACTGTTTCTGTCTATGTGTGAAGGGGAGCTGGGAGTGAGGAGAATATAAAAAGTTTAAGTTGTAGAGGTTTACATTGGAAATTCGCATTTCTAGCTTGCCACATAGAGACCCACGTGCTGGGTTCATAACCTGCAGCAGTGTGTATTATCTACAAGATGCACTGCAGAAATTCACCAAAGATTTTCAGGCAGCACCTTCCAAACCCACGGCCACTTCCATTTAGTAGGGTAAGGGCAGCAGGTACATGGGAACACCACCGCCTCCAAGTTCCCCTTCAAGCCACCCACCATCCTGCCCTGGAAATATACCACTGTTCCTTCAGTGCCGCTGGGGCTAAATCCTGGAATTCCCTCCCCAAAAGCATTGGGGTCTACCTATAGCTCATGGACTGCAGCAGTTTAAGAAGGCAGCTCACCACAACACTCTCAGGGGCAAGTAGGTATGGGCAATAAATACTGACCAGCCAGTGACACACACATGCCACAAGTGAATAAAAAAATCGGAATTATGAATGATCGAAATGTTAAGAGTTCTCTTATGTTTGTATACACAGGTCCTATTTCTTTTCTGGCAGATTCTGTGTATAGCTAGTGGGCACTTACAGTAATTTCATGGCCTAGATGGATTTCACTTTGGAGTCTGTCAATGCAATCTGTGAAGGAAGCTTCTGGAGGAACAGGATAAGACAGAATGCCATGTCTTGATGGCTGTGTTTAACTGTGCAGTTAATTGAAGCTGCTTCTCGATTTTCACCGTGATAACGGTGAGTGTCAATGGCCTCATTGATATTTCAACACAAAAGCTGGGCCTGGGGAGAAGGACAGCGTAAAGTTTCAAATCAGCCACTTTGGAGATGCCTTAGTCCAGTGTTAATGTCACTGGGTTGGTATTCCAGAACCCCAGGCCAATGTCCTGAGGACCTGGGTTTGAATCCCACCGTTGCAGATGGTGATATTTGAATGCAATAAAATTCTGGGATTAAACCTAATGGTGACCATGCAACCATCACTCTATCATAAAGACCCATTAGGGAAGGAAATCTGCTGTCCTTACTTGATCTGGCCTACGTGTGACTTCAGACCCACAGTGATTGTGGTTGACACTTAACTGCCCTCTGGTCAATTAGGGATGGGCAATAAATATTGGCCTAGCCAGAGACACTTGCATCCCATTCATAAGCAAAGATCTAATTGAACGGTAGAACAGGTTTGAGGGGCTGAATGGCCTGCTCCTGTTCCAATGTTCACTGGGGTATTGGAGTGAAGAGCATGTGGACGTACTGATACTGGAAGAGGCACAAATATTCCAAGAGATTTGTGCGCTTGCTGTTACTCTGCCGGTTTGTAACAAGTATATGAAAATACTGAAGAGCCGTGGTGTAAATATTGTCTTTACCTCAAGAACTTTGTAGTCTCTGAAGACTGTCTGAGTTGATGAATCATGTCTTTCTTCAGTGGTATTCCCTGAAGTTGAATGTTCCCTCACTAATTAGGCAACATATTTTCGTCTCGTTAATCACAACTTTGCTTGTCTTCTAGTTTTAGATAACTGGCATAATTAGTCTTCAGGAGATTACATCATTCTGTCTGCTCATTCACCCAGTTTCCTAATAATTTAGTTTTAAGTTGGTCTAGGCTTCATAGGTGGAAGGCTGGACACAGCACTGGCATTTTGACCTCTGCATAGGAAGATCATATGTTTAATTCCTGCTGCAATGAAAGGAGTGCCTAATCATGGCTGTACATTGCTGAGGGAGAGCTGCACTATCAGCATGTGCTGTCTTTCAGGACGAAATGCTAATCTGAGGTCCCAAGTGCAGAGAAAGGGAAGTTGTACCTTTGTTCCGGGAGTAGCCAATGGCCATGTGCAAAGGTATGATCTTAGATTGAAAATGGAAGCCTGTGACCTTAGGGCTCCAGGTAAAATGTCCTCTCTGAGCATTGTCTATGTTCAATTCAGCCTGTGACTGTTGTCATGATTCACTGGAATAGCACGCTGTAATGCCGCTGCAAAAAATTACAAAGCGTTATGAACACAGCCCAGTCCATCACGAAAACCAGCCTTCCTTCCACTGACCCTGTCAATACCTCTCACTGCCTAATGAAAGACCCCACCTACCCTGATTATACTCCCTTCCACCCTCTTACATTGAGTAGAAGATACAAAAGTTTGAAAACACGTACCAACAGATTCAAGAACAGCTACTTCCCTGCTGTTATCAGACTCTTGAACAAACCTCTCATATATTAGAGCTGATCTCGCACTGCACCTTCTCTGTAGCTGTAACACTGTATTCTGCATTCTGTTCTATTACCCTGATGTACTTATGTATGGTGTGATTTGCCTGCATAGCACACAAAACAATACTTTTCACTGTATCTTGGTACATGTGACAATATTAAATCAAATCAAATCCAATTGAATTAAATCACATTTTTGCATTCTTGAGAATGAACAATGTAAAGACAGTGGCTTTTTTGTGTTTTTTTTAAAGTTGTAGACTGAAATGAGAACAAACTGTTAAAAAACCAGCGTTTTCTAAGGATTACTGCGTGTTTTTAAAAGCAAGTAACTTGGCACTCATGGCAAGCATTTGTAAACAGTGTTTAGGTAAACAGCAATTGAAGATTAGCTTATTCTCATAGTCATCAAAGAATTTAAAATAAGCTCACAAAATTCCCCGATTTACCTGAGTTCCAGACCCGGAATGGTTGCAAGCATGTTCCAAGTTTTTGTAGTTCGTAACAATTGTTATTTGTTGTAGGTAATTAGACGCTAGCTACAGGCGAACAGTTACAAACTATCAGCATATATCATGGAAATATTAAAATTCTAATTCTCTTCTAAATGCCTCCCCCCACACACGGGCAGAAATAGATACAGAAAATAAGAACAGATACAGGGAAAACCAAGAAAGGGTTTCAGTCATCCTGAATTGCCCTTGAGAATGTGGTGGTGTACTGCCTTTTCTGAACTGCTGCAGTCCATGTGGTGTAGAGTCACCCACAGTGCTGAGAGAGAGTTCCAGGAATTTGACCCAGTGAAACTGCAGGAACGGTGATATATTTCCAAGAGAGATAGCTGGACATTGAGGAGGCAAGGAATGGAGGGTGAAGAGGGGTGTAGGCAATGGGGAAGTCTGAAGAGAGCATGGTGGGTGGCTTGGAGGAGAACTTGCGGCTCGTGGTGTTCCCAGGTATCTGCTGCCCTACTCCTCCTAGACAGTAGAGTTTGCAGGTTTGGTGAAAATGAAAGCCAGCATAGTTCCAGACAAACACAAGGCTGCTGTCTCATGAAAGAGAGATGGCTGGTGTTGAGTTTAACCTGAGGGTCACCACGTCTCAGGCGAAAGGTGAGGTTGTGAATGTGACTACAAACAGTACAAGAATTGAACCCACACTATTGGATTCAGGCTACATTAGAAACCAGGCTGTCAGGTTCCCAAGGTTTTGGAGGGTCCCTCAAAGTTGTTTGATGAGTTTCTGCAGTGCATATTGTAAATGGTAATATTGCTACCATTGGGTGCCAGTCGTGGAAGCAGTGAATGTTTAGGATGGGGGTCACTGACCAAGTGGGGCTATTTTCTCCAGGATGTCGAAATTCTCGAGTGTTATTGGAGCTGCACTCATCCAGGCAAGTAGAGAACATACCATCACATTTATGCCTGTAGATGGTGGACAGGCTTTGGGGAGTCAGGTAGTGAGTTACTCACCACAGTATTCCTAGCCTCTGATCTGCTCCTATATCCACAGTATCTATGTGGCAAGTCCAGTTCAGCTTCTGGTCATTGATTATCCTCAGAATGTTGATAGTGGGGATTCAGTGATGGTAATGCCATCATATGTCAAGGGGCGGTGGTTACATTCTCTGTGAATGGGGATGATCATTAGCTGGCATTTGGCTGCATGAATGTTACTTGTCAGTTGTCAGCCCAAGCCTGGATATGGTCCAGATCTTGTTGCATTGCAACCATGGGCTGCTTCAGTATCTGAGGAGTCACGAATGGTGCTGAACATTGTGCAATCATCAGTGAACATCCCCACTTCTGACTTTAAGATGGGGGGAAATCCATTAATGAAGCAGCTGCAGATGACTGGGTTGAGGACATTATCTTGAAAATCTTTTGCAGACCTGTCCTGCGCAAGGTCTTTCCCACAAAATGCACTGTTAGACCTCGTGCTTTCCTCAGTACCCCTCATGTGCGTTCATCTTTTATACAAACTGAGTTCACCCTGGTCACCTATTCCCATTGACCTGCCTTTCCCAATGTATTTAAGGTATTGTACTGCTGAGGCACTCACATTAATGCATTCCACAACCTCGCAGTTGTCTGTTTGGTAGAGATATAGGAATAGAAGTAGGCCACTCAGCCTCTTGAGCATGTATAGCTATTCAGTGAGATCGTGGCTAATCTGTGGCCCAACTCCATATACCTGCCTTTAGCTACATCCTGTGCCTAGCAAA
The DNA here is from genome assembly GCA_024137785.1 of Ginglymostoma cirratum. Taxonomy (NCBI): domain Eukaryota; kingdom Metazoa; phylum Chordata; class Chondrichthyes; order Orectolobiformes; family Ginglymostomatidae; genus Ginglymostoma; species Ginglymostoma cirratum. The sequence continues at coordinate 1,231,408 of JAHRHZ010000088.1, forward strand.
AAATTAAACTATCTCAGATTTAAGATTAACAACTGATCTAGCATCCACTGCCATTTGTGGAAAAGAGTTCCAAACAACTTGCATCCTTTGCATGCAGAAGTGCTCCGTTACACCTATTCTGAAAGGACTGGCCCTAATTCTCAGACTATGCCCTTAGTTCTAGGATCCCCAACAAGAGGAAACCGTTTATCTTTATCTATCCTGTCAATATCTTGAAGACTTCGATCAGACCACCCCCCGACCTTCTAAGTTCTAGAGAAATCACAGTTAAATTTCTCATATTTAATTCTATATTCTCATTCCTAGACTGTTATAATTCCTCATGCTAAATCCCTCAAATATTGGAAACGCGATTACCATCAATGGATATGAGGATACTGCAGGAACATGGTGTTGAAATGGATGATCAGCCATGATCACATTGAATGGTGGTACAGGCTCAAGGGAATGGATGGTGTACTCCTGCTCTTACATTCCAAAACCTGTTCTATCTTTTCACAACTTCGAGCACCTCACTCAAATAAATCTTAAATCCCATCTATTCAACAAAAACAAGTGGAAATTTAGAAAAAGAAATCTGCATGAAAGTATGGTCAAAGGCAATGAGGAGTCGTGTTAAATGATCACACGACAACAGCAGTAAGTAAATTCTCAAGGACTAAACAATATTGCTGGAAAATCTTAGCAGGTCTGGTGGCATCAATGGAGAGAAAGCAGAATTAACGTTTGGGGTCTGGTGACCTTACTTCAGAAGAATCATGTGGAGGGGCGGTGCTGCTGACTGTACACAGTTCCTGCAGCTTCACCAAACAGAAAGGGAAATATCTCAGACACAGCATCACAAAGCACAGTGTTGGTTGCTTGCCAGTCAACACATCAGGCAGTTACTGCATCCCGAGGAGTGGCAGCAGTGTAAACAGCACAGCACCCATCCACCCATCTGCACCAGCTCACCTTCTGATCCTAGATTAAGGCACTACACCTCTCTATAGATAAGAGATCTGATTCACGGATGCTGTGAATAGACAACAGCCACAACACTGCTGCTCCTTGAGGCGTGGAGCTTCCGCCTTCAGTCGAAGATTCTTTTGCTTTTCTTCTCTTGCCCCCCAGAGATTTGGTATCTGAAGGTATTCAATTTTGGTAATGAATGCATGCTGTCCTAGCAGATCAGTGGAGCATCTCGGGGGAAAATGAAACATATTGAGCGAGGGGGTAGGAGGGGGAGAATAAAAATGGCTGAGACAAAAAGACACTGAAAGGTTGACGAGGGACTCTGGCTAGCCGCTTGACTTTGTGGTGCCTTTCTTGTCAAAGAGATTATTTGCTGGATGTGTCAAATAAACATCATTATCTTCCTCGTCTGAGACATAGTGGTTTGTTACCGAATACAGTGAGGTTTCTTCCTGGCATGTTGACCACATGGTAGCTGCTGTAATTCAAAAAAGATTTTCTTAACACCAAGATTCCTCCTTTGTTTTAAGAGGTGAAGATGTCCGTGTCGGACTGGGGTGGACAAAGTTAGAAGTCACACGACCAGGTTATAGTCCCTCTACTGACCCCTTCTCCCGCCTCCAACACAAGCCCTCCTCCTGGACACCACCCCAAGGCCTCCTACCCTCCCTCGACCTCTACATCTCCAACTGCCGTCGAGACATCAATCGCCTCAGCCTCTCTACCCCTCTCAAACACTCCAACCTCTCCACCGCAGAACGTGCAGCCCTCCGCTCCCTCCGCTCCAATCCCAACCTCACCATAAAACCCGCAGACAAGGGAGGGGCAGTCATAGTATGGCGCACTGACCTCTACATTGCTGAGGCCAGGCGCCAATTCTCTGACACCTCCTCCTACTGCCCCCTAGATCATGACCCCACCCCCGAGCACCAAACCATCCACAACCTCATCACCTCAGGTGACCTCCCACCCATCACCTCCAACTTCATCGTTCCCCAACCTCGCACCGCCCACTTCTATCTCCTTCCCAAAATCCACAAACCTGAATGCCCCGGTCGACCCATTGTGTCCGCCTGCTCCTGCCCCACCGAACTCATCTCCACCTACCTAGACTCCATTTTCACCCCCTTGGTCCAGGAACTCCCTACCTACGTCCGTGACACCACCCACGCCCTCCACCTCCTCCATAACTTCCAATTCCCCGGTCCCCAACACCTCATTTTTACTATGGACGTCCAGTCCCTATACACCTGTATTCCCCGTGCAGATGGCCTAAAGGCCCTCCGCTTCTTCCTGTCCCGCAGAACTGACCAATCCCCCTCCACCGACACCCTTATCCGCTTAGCCGAACTCGTCCTCACCCTCAACAACTTCCCTTTCAATTCCTCCCACTTCCTACAGACAAAGTGGGTGGCCATGGGTACCCGCATGGGCCCAAGCTATGCCTGCCTCTTTGTAGGTTACGTGGAACAATCCCTCTTCCGTACCTACACTGGCCCTAAACCCCACCTCTTCCTCCGTTACATTGATGACTACGTCTGCGCCACGTCGTGCTCCCACGAGGAGCTCGAGCAGTTCATCCACTTCACCAACACCTTCCACCCCAACCTGAAGTTCACCTGGACCATCTCCAACACTTCTCTCTCCTTCCTGGACCTCTCTGTCTCCATCTCGGGTAACCACCTAGAAACCGATGTCCATTTCAAGCCCACTGACTCCCACAGCTACCTGGAATACACCTCCTCCCACCCACCCTCCTGCAAAAATGCCATCTCCTATTCCCAATTCCTTCGCCTCTGCCGCATCTGCTCCCAGGATGAGACATTCCACTCCCGTACATCTCAAATGTCCTCATTCTTCAAGGACCGCAACTTCCCCCCCACAGTGGTCGAGAACGCCCGCGACCGTGTCTCCCGCATTTCCCGGAACACATCCCTCACACCCCGTCCCCGCAATAATAACCAAAAAAGAATCCCCCTCGTCCTCACATACCACCCCACCAACCTCCGGATCCAACGCATCATCCTCCGACACTTCCGCCATCTGCAATCAGACCCCACCACCAAAGACATTTTTCCCTCCCCACCCTTATCTGCCTTCCGGAGGGACCACTCCCTCTGCGACTCCCTTGTCCGCTCCACACTCCCCTCCAGCCCCACCACACCCGGCACTTTTCCCTGCAACCGCGGGAAGTGCTACACCTGCCCCCACACCTCCTCCCTCACCCCAATCCCAGGCCCCAAGAAGACTTTCCACATCAGGCAGATGTTCACCTGCACATCTGCCAATGTGGTATACTGCATCCGCTGTACCCGTTGTGGCTTCCTCTACATCGGGGAAACCAAGCGGAGGCTTGGGGACTGCTTTGCAGAACACCTGCGCTCAGTTCGCAACAAACAACTGCACCTCCCAGTCGCAAACCATTTCAACTCCCCCTCCCATTCCTCAGACGACATGTCCATCCTGGGCCTCCTGCAATGCCACAGTGATGCCACCCGAAGGCAGCAGGAACAGCAAATCATATTCAGCCTGGGAACCCTGCAGCCCAATGGTATCAATGTGGATTTCACAAGCTTCAAAATCTCACCTCCCCCAACCGCATCCCAAAACCAGCCCAGCTCGTCCCCCCCTCCCTAACCTGTTCTTCCTCTCACCTATCCCCTCCTCCCACCTCAAGCCGCACCCCCATCTCCTACCTACTAACTTCATCCCGCCCCCGGGACCAGTCCGTCCTCCCTGGACAGACCGCGCACCTCCCCCCCCCCTCCAGTGGCATTCCCACAAAAGGCTCCATCCCCGCCTCTTTGACTTGTCTGTCTCCTCTCCACCTATCTTCTCCTCTATCCGTCTTCTATCCGCCTCCCCCTCTCTCCCTATTTATTTCAGAACCCTCTTCCCCTCCCCCATTTCTGATGAAGGGTCCAGGCCTGAAACGTCAAGCTTTTCTGCTCCTATGATGCTGCTTGACCTGCGGTGTTCATCCAGCCCCACACTTGTTACCAGGTTATAGTCCAACAGGTTTATATGAAATCACAAGCTTTCAGAGCACTGCGCCTTCATCAGGTGACCTGATAAAGGGGCTGCACTCTGAAAGCTTGTGATTTCATATAAACCTGTTGGACTATAACCTGGTGCTGTGTGACTTCATCCCATTTTAAGAGGGAATGGGATTTTTATCTGAAAAGGAAGACTGTGCAGGGCTATAGGGAGAGAAGTAGAACTGGGTATATTTTGTCTGTTGAGAGCCAGGGCAGACAGAAGGTCATTTGACCCATTCTTCGGGCAATGTAAACATTCTGTGACTCTCTTGCAGTGATCATGCTGCACTATGTCTGACGCTACTACCCCAAATTCACAGTTCGACTTTGTTTGGGTTTCTGGGAAGTCTAAAAGGAGAACAAGGAGCAGATCCTCAACTTGGGTGTCCTTTTGCAAAAGTGCTGAAATCTTAAAAAGAAGGAATGGCTGGATTACCATAGCTGCTGCTGTCAAGGTGTTGCGGTGTTATTTATTACAGTGGCGCATTGAGGAATTTCGCCTCTGCGGTACAGGGTCTGATTAAGTCAATTAATCTCAATAAGGCTGTGATGAAACTTGTGACAATGCTGTGTGTCCCCAGCCCTTTTTGCATTACTGTGCTTACAGGGGACAGCATACATCAGGGCTTTCCAATGGCAGAGTTAGGACTCCAAGGAGGGTGTTTGGAGTTGTAATATTTGGGGTCGCTAAAACAGCCTCTAACAGCTGCAGATCTACACCCCTTCCCGTTGCGCTGGGGCAATTCTCAAACCTCAGAATGGGGACTCGGAGGGATAAGATTTGGGAAGCTCTGGCATCCGTGAATTAGCCAGCCTAGGCAGTCTGGGGAATGAGCAGGTGGAGCAGCTAATTTTGGTGTCAAAAGACTATCAAATCGATAGATATGAAGATAGATGGCAGAAATTGGGACCATTTTCCTTGGAGAGGACAAGGTTAAGTGGAGATTTGATAGAATTGTCAGAGTTATGTGAAGGCTGGACAGAGTGGATAGGGAGAAACAGTTCCTTCTCGTAACATGATTGAGGATGAGTGGGCATAGGTGTAATATAATTTGCAAAAGAATCGAATGTGATGTGAGAGAGACTTTTTCAGTCGACATGTCATGACGGACAGAAAAGTACTGCCTGGAAATGTGGTGGAGGCAGGTTCAATTGAGGCACTCAAGAGGGGCATTTGATCATTATTTAAATAGAAACAATATTCAGGGTTCTGGGGAAAAGGGAGGAGAGCCACATAATGCACATTGAGAGAGCTGGTACAGACACGGTGGGCTGAATGGGCTCCGCTAGTAACAATTCTCTGAAATGCATCACTTCAATATGACAGCTGCATACTTTTCCTTTATTCTTTAATGGCTTGGCCATCATTTGTTGCCCATACCTAATTACTGCATGGCTAGCTGGACCATTTCGAGAGGGTAAATAAGTGCTGTGTGTTGAGACTTACGTGTAGGCCAGACTGAGTGAGGATGGCAGATTTCCTTTCCTAAAGAGTATTAGTGATTAAGTAATGACAGAAAGTTACTCCAGAATCCAGACTGATCAATTTTAAATTCCACCAATTGGTTCAGTAGGATTCAAGTCCATATTCTCAGAGTATTAGCTGAGCCCTCTGGATACGTTCAGTCACATTATCATGACACCACCATCTCCCCATGTATCACTACTTGCAGTGATACAGCACAGTAAAACGTTCATATGGCATTTCACAGAAACATCACCAAACAGTGGCAGCTCAGTGGTTAGCACCGCTCCCTCACAGCACCAGGAATCCGGGTTTGATTCTACCCTCTGGCAGCTGTCTGTGTGGAGATTGCACATTCTCCCCGTGTCAGTGTGGGTTTCCTGCAGGTACTCCGGTTTCCTCCCACAGTCTAAAGATGTGCAGATTAGGTGGATTGGCCATTCTAATTCATCCCTTAGTGTCCAGGGATGTGTAGATTAGGTGGGTTGTAGGGGGATGGGTCTGAGTGGGATGCTATGATGGTTGATGTGGACTTGTTGGGCCAAAGGCCCTGTTTCCACACTCTTGGGATTCCATGATCTAGGAACATTTGATTGCGAGATTCTTAAAGAGATGCTGTTTAAAAACGTGATCAAAGACCTGTGTTTTAAGGGCTGGAGGGACAGAGAGTTAAAGGGAGAGAATTACAGATGCCCCCTCAACAAGGACTCCAATGTGGGATTGAAGGAAATTGGGACAGAACAAAAGACCAGAACTGGAGGAATGTTGATATTTCAGAGGGCTTGAGGAAATTTCGAGGATAGGGAGGGATGTGAACACAAGGTGGACACTTCTCCAATCTTTTAAAGTTTCAAAAACATCAACTGTCTCTACCACTTAAGATCAATCATGATCTTACTGAAAGATGGAGCAACTGCATTGGGCTGAATGGCCTTATCCTGTGCCTTGAAATTTAGATTCACAGACTATACACAGATTTCTGACTTTCTTTCTCCATAAAATCATTGCCATGATACAGGCCTTGTTGGCTGAACTGGGATTTATTTCCCATCTCTATTTGCCGTTGAGAAGCTGGTGGTGAGATATCTTCTTGTACCACTGCTGACCGTCTGGTCTGGGTACATTCGTGGTGCTGTTAGGGAGGGAGTTCCAGGATTTTGACCCAGTAACTCTGAAGAAACAACATTAAAGATCGCAGTCAGAATGATATGTGGCATGGAACGAGATCTTGGTGATGTTGGCCTTCCCAATTATCCATTGGGTCGACTTGCTGTAGGTCAGAGTTTTGGAATATGCTGCCTTTAACCTTGTTGACAATTATCAATAAATCAAGGTGATCAGGTTATAGTCCAATGGTAACGATACCATCAATACATAGTGGTAATGTCGCTAGGCTAATAGTCTTGGCTAATGTCCCGGGGACATGGTTTCAAATTGTACCATCAGATGGTAGATTTAAATTCAACTAATAATTCAATAATTATAACTCTTTGATTAATAGTTATAAAAACTCATTTTGATCTCTAAAGTCCTTTAGTGAAGGAAATAGAATCATAGAATCCCTACTGTGTGGAAGCAGGCCATTTGGCCCATCGAGAACCTCCGAAGAGCACCCAGACCCAACCCCTAACCTATCCCTGTAACCCTGTATTTCACAGGGCTAATCCATCCAGCCTACCATCCACCTAGCGTACCAAATCTACCATCCTTACCTGGTCTGGCCTACATGGGACTCAAGGCCCACAGCAATATTGTTGACTTTTAATTGCCTTCTGAAATAGCTTGAAAATGGTCACTTAGTTTGATGGGCAGTTACGAGTGGGTAACAAGCAATGCCCACATACCATGAAAGAATAAATATTTGAAAAAGGCACATGAGAGTGAATTATGTGTGATGATGGGGGAAAGAATATGGAAAGTATTGTACAAAGGAAATCTCGTGGTTTGGCTGGGATGGACAGTATACGTTTTATGAAACTCAAGCTATCGTAATCATGGGAGTCCAGAAACGAATGAGTCCAGAAATGACAGTCTTTCCCTATGTTCGTGCAGGTGCTCTTAAGGTCATGAATGAACATCGTCTCAGCTGAGATTATAAAACCTGAAGGAAAAGACTTGGGAGCAACCCACCCTCCCCCTCCTGCCCCCCACCAGGAAGTTGGTAAGATACCCACTGCTCGGCGAGACAAGATGGACCACCACCATTGCCACGGTAACGATGAAGCACGGGCAAGGAAATGTTGGCCAAATCCGACGAGTAGAGCAGGCCACCAGAGAAGGCCCCAGTACACAGGAGCAGCTGACACTATTGGAGAAAACAGCTGCACTGCCTCTTTGAACAAGAGACAATATCAGGCCTGAATGGACCCAGGAGCAGTGACGACAGTGCAGATCCCTTGGCGATAAAGTACGCTCAACTCTTCCATCTGTTTTGCTGAGGTTTTCCATTTTGTTCCATTTATTTTGTCTGTTGGTGATGAATGATCATCAACCCTACAGTGGTAATGATTCTGGATCAGTAAACTAGAGGCCCAGATAAATGATCCAGGTTTAATCAGCAGCTGGTGGATTTTTAATTCAGCAAGCCAGGAAATCTGGATTGAAGACAAAGCTGGTTATCAGTAATGATGGTCATGAATCTATAGGATTGCTGTTAAAGAACGCTCTGGAAATCTGCGGTCCTTTCCAGGGTCTGTACTACACATGACAGCAGATACACAGCCCTTTTAGCTACCTCCTGACATAGCCTTGCAGGTCTGCCCGTCTTTTGTATCAATTCACAACAGACATCTTAGGGAAGGATAAAAGAGCGCAGATCATCAGGAATCCATCCAGGCACTGGAATCGACGGTGGTTTTCACTGCCCCGGGTCTAAATCCTGCAGCTCCCTCCCTCACAGCACTGCGGGTGTATCTACAGCACATGGACTGCCACCTTTCAAGATGGCGGCTTAGCACCATCTTTTCCAGGGCACTTAAGGATGGACTATAAATGCCTGACCAGCCAGCAACAACCACATCCCATGGAAAATAATTTAAAAAATGCACCGTGACTGTTGCTACGGAGAACATACAACAGCACAGCACAGGAACAGGCCCTTCAGCCCATCATGTCTGTGCTGACCATGATGCCATTCTAAACTAATCCCATCTGTCTGCACATGGTCTGAATCCCTCTATTCCCTATAAACATACCAATCACCAATTCGAGGAAGGGTCACCAGACCTGAACTGTTAACTCTGTTTTATCCTTCACAAATGCTGCCAGACCTGCTGAGCTTTTCCAGCCACTTTGTTTTTGTTCCTGATTTATAACATCTGCAGTTCTTTCGGTCTTTATGCCAATCGCCTTCTTTATCCCTTTACCCACTTGTGTTTGCCACTTTCAGGGAGCTATGGACTTGGACCCCAAGATCCTTCCGTATATCAATGTTAACAAGGGTCCTGTCATTTACTGAATATTTTCCTCTTGCATTTGACCTCCCAAAATGCATCACCTCACACTTGTCCAGAGTAAACTCCATCTCCCATTTCTCCGCCTAACTTTCCAACTAATCTCTGTCCTGCTGACAACCTTCCTCACTATCCACAATGAGCCAATTTTTCATAAAGAAACCAAAGGAACTGTGGGTATTGAAAATCAGAATCAAAACAGAAATTGCTGTATATGGTCCACAGGCCTGGCAGCATCTGTGGAGAAAAATCAGAGTTAACGTTTTAGGTCCAGTGGCCCTTCTTCAGAACGCATTCACCAATTTTCATGTTGTTTGCAAACTTATTCATCAGACCACTTACATTTCCATCTAAATTATTTATATAAATTACAAACCACAGAGGTCCCAGTACTGATCCATGTGGAACACCACTGGTCATAGACCTCCAGTCAGAAAAACACCTCTCCTCTGACTTCTATGACCAAGCTAATTTGTATCCAATTTACCAACACACTGTAGATCCCAAGTGATTTAATATTCTGGACCGGCCTACCATGAGGGACCTTGTCAAATGCTATGATCCGGCAATCATCAAGTCAACTACACACAAATCGACCATTTGACAACTGGTCTATATCAGAATTAATTGATTTATATTTGATTTGATTGATTTACTTGATGGGCTGAATGGCCTTATTGAGCTCCTATGTCTTACACGAGCCTCTTCCCAGTCTCTTTTATTTAACACCATCAGTCTATCCTGCGATTTCCTTCTCCTTGTTTTTTATCAAGCTTTGCATTAAGTGCAAGATAAAAACCGAAATAATTGTGCATGTTGTAAATCAGAAACAAAAACAGAAATTGCTGGAAAAGCTCAGCAGGTCCGGCAGCATCTGCAGAGAGAAATCAGGGTTAACACTTTGGGTCCAGTGACCCTTTCACAGAACTGATGGTAGCTGGGAAAATGTCGGTTTTTATGCAGAAGATGGGAGTGGAGGGCGGGGAAAAGGAGTAAACAGTAGGTGGAGATAGAGCCCAAAGAGAGAGAAGAACAGTGGGACAGACAAAGGAGAGGATAATGATCAACCTGGGAAAATGAATGAAAACTGAAAGAACTGCGGATGCTGTAAATCAGGGACAAAAACAAAGTTGCTGGAAAAGCTCAGCAGGTCTGGCAGCATCTGTGAAGGAGATAACAGAGTTAATGTTTCGGGTCCAGTGACCCTTCCTCAGAACAGGAAAATAAATGTCTGCTAATGAGGACAATTAGTGGCTATGAATAGGCTGTGTGTCATCGCAGATCATATGATAACAAGGTCCGATGAGTGGGAGTTGGAGTAAGGACATGGGAGAAGATGCCTCAAGCTCTAAAATTGTTGAACTTGATACCCAGTCCAGAAGGCTGTAGAGTTATAGAGTTCAACAATTTTCTTCATCTGATCAAGAGGCGATGGCCTAGTGGTATTATCGCTGGACTGTTAATCCAGAGATCCAGATAATAGTCTGTGGACTGGGTTTGAATCCTGCCACAGCAAATGGTGGGATTTGAATTCAATAAATACCTGGAATTAAGAGTCTAATGATGACTGTGAATCCATTGTCGATTGTCGGAAAAGCCCCCATCTGGTTCACTAATGCTGTTTAGGGAAGGAAACTGTCATCCTTACCCGGTCTGGCCTACATGTGAATCCAGACCCACAGCCATATGGTTGACTCTTAACTGCCCTCTGGGCAATTAGGGATGGGCAATAAATGCTGCCAGTGATGCCTTCGTCCCGTGAACGCAAAAAGGAAATAAAATGTGATGGAGTCTCGTAGGAGACTGTGCTTGAGCGTCGACTTTGTATCAATGACTGAGATGAAGGGAGTGAAGATATGTAACTAAATTTGCAGTTAACATAAAGATAGGTAGGAACGTATAAACTGAAATTGCTGGAGAAACACAGCAGGTCTGGTAGCTTCTGTGGAGAGAGAAGTAGAGTTAACATTTCAACTCCAATGATACTTCTTTGGAGCTGATGAGTGTTCGAAACCAATGTTTTTTATGCTGTTCACAATTGGGAAAGGGAGTGAGTGGAAACGATGGCGAGGATGCACAGAGCAAAAGACACAGGGCATGCTAATGGCAGTAAATGAATGATCAAAATGCAACAATAGGCGTTAATGATCGTTCGAACAGGAGAAAATAGGTCAGCTCTGCTGAGAGGATAACATACAAAACACGGGGGTTTTGCAACCACTGTGGAGGACAGTGTCCATGCACTGAAGTTGTGAAACTCAATATTGAATCCTGAAAGTTGTAAAATGCCAAGACAGAAACTGAGACGTCGTTCCTCCAGCTCGTGTTGAACATTGCTGGAGCACTACAGCAGGCCTAACATGTTAGCACAGAAGCAATGTGTCCTGTTGAATTGACAAACAACGGGAAAGTCAGGGTAATTCTGACGGAGTGGAGGTGACCTGCAAAGTGGTCTATGGGTGGTCTCACCAATGTAAAGGAGAATGAATTTGAGCAGTGAATATACAGTAGACTAGATTGAAAGGAGTACAACACTGATGTTTATTTGGAAGTAGGAGTTTCATGCACTTGTATACTTCATGGATCAGAGACACTACCATGATAGGATTTGCAAGCATTGTACTGAGGCAAAGAAAGCAAGAAATAAAGAAGCACTCCATCTGGGAAGTGAAGCAGGCTGAATAAGAGACACTTAAAACATCTAAATCCCCATAGAATCCCGACAGTAAAATCAACTTCACACATTTTGTAGCTCTTCCGAGAAGTCCTTCACCACCTTCACAAGGGGAGGACTTGGGACAGGCAGTAAATAAGGCCTTACAATCACTCACAACCAGGTTTGTGGGAGATAGTGGTAATGTCACTGAACTAGGACGCCAGAGACCCAGTCTAATGGCCTGGGGAACATGGGCTTGAACACCATCCCCAACACAGCACCTGCTGGAATTTCAATTCAGTTAATAAAATATAATTTTCGCAGTAATAATCATGACCAAACAAATTGATTGACTATGTCTGGCTGAGTAATGTTCTTTATGGAACTACATCTGCCATCTGTACTTGGTCACACCAATTATTCCTAGAACTACAGCAATGTGGTTGACTCCTAACTGTCTCCTGGGATAGCTAAGCAAGCCAGTCAGATCAAGGGCAATTAGGGATGGGCATTCACGATCTTCTGAGAGAAGACATTTCTCTGCCACCATCCAGTCCTAGTACCTCCTCCTCCATAATCATAAAATGAAGAATGTTCACTCAACTTAGAGGTCTATAATATCATGAGGGGCATGGAAAGGGTGATTAGCCAAGATCTTTATCCCAGGGCTGGGGAGTCCAGAACAAGGGGGCACAGGTTTAAGGTGTGAAGAGAAAGATTTAGCAAAGACCTGAGTAGGAGCTGCGTGGTATATGTATGGAATGAGCTGCTGGAGGAAGTGGTGGAGGCTGGTACAATTACACATTTAAAAGGCATCTGGATGGGTACATGAATAGGAAGGGTTTAGAAGGATATGAGACAATTGCTGGCAAATGGGACTAGATTAATTTAAGATATCTGGTCAGTTAGACCAAAGAGCTGTTTCCATGCTGTATGACTCTATGACTGATAACTGCGATGTGGAGGCCATCTTATGACAAAAGTTTGGGTAGGTTGGACATGCATCCACTAGAGATTAAAAGAATGATGTGTGACCTTGTTGAAACATTGATTCTGAGGGGATTTGACAGCATGAATGCTGAAAGGATGTTTCGTCTTGGGAGTGGGAAGGGGTATTAGGACTGGATAGAGTGAAGGAGAAATTTCTTCTCTCAGAAGGTCATGAGTCTTTGGAACTCTCTTCCCCAGAGAACAGTGGAGGTATGAAGGCCGAGCCACAGAACTCCCTGATGTATTTGGGTGTCGAAGGATCAGTGGTAGGCAGGAAAGTAGAAATGAGGCCGCAAACAGATCAACCACGATCTTATTGAAAGACAGAGCAGGTTTGAGGGGGGCCAAGTGAAACCTTGTTCACATGTTTGTATAAATGTTCATTATCTTGTACTCAATGCCCCCATTTATGAAGCCTAGAAACTGTATGTTTATTAATCAATGATTAATTAGAGAGTTTGACTGCTCTCCATACCTGTCCTGCCAACTTTAAGGATTCATGTCCAAATATACCCAGGTCTCTCTGCTTCTGGGCACCCTTTCAAATGGACCGTTTATGTAATACTGTCTGTCCATGTGCTTTGTACCAGAGTGGATTATCTCACACTTCTCTGCATTGAACCTCATCTGCTACCTATCTTCCCACTCCACCAACTTGTCTACATCCTTTTGAGTTTCTACACAGTCCTCCTCATACTTTAGTATGCTGCAAAATTTTGTGTCAGCAGCAAACTTTGAAACTGTCCTCTGCATATCTAGATCCAGATCATTACTACAAAAATCAGGAAAAACAAGGGTCCCAATATATAGCTCTGAGGAACTACACTATCAACATTCTCCCAACCTGATTACTTGCTGTTATCTATCACTCAGCCAGTTTTGTATCCACATTACTACTATCTCTTTAATTCCATACGCTATAACTTTTCTCACAAGCCTGTTGCGTATTGAACACCTTTTGGAAGTCTATCAGCAGACCTCCCCTCATCAATTCTTTCTGTCACCTCCTCAAAAAACCAACAAGTTACTTAGACACAATTTTCCCTTCACAAGATCCATGCTGAATCTTTCAAATCAATCCACATTCTTCCAATCATTATATCCTGAATAATTGTTTACAGAGATTTCCCCTCCAACAAAGTTATACTGTCTGGTCTGTAATTGCTCAACCCATCTTTACAAGCTTTTTTTGAACAATGGTGTAGTGTTTAAATTCTTCAGTCCTCCAGTATGGCTCCAGAATCCAGGGAAGATTGAAAGATAATTGCCGGTTCCTCGATGATTTTCAATGCCGCTTCCTTCAATATCCTTAGGTACATTTCATCCAGCCCTGTTGCCTTATCAGGTGTAGTACCAGTACCAGCTACCACCCTGGGTGGCACTAGTGCCATTTGGGAACTGTCAGTCTCTGGTTAACTGGCAGCTCTCAGTGGGTGGGAGGTCTACTGCCAAGTCCTGGGCAATTAAGAGCCTGAAGGACACTTGATGCCATTGGCCATCCCCCTACAAAACTGCCAGTGATATATGAGGCTCCTGACGGCCTGGCAATACCCTGGACTCCACTTCCTATGCCCCCAACCCACTGGTGGTAAGAGTCACAGCCTGTGCACTTTAAAATTGTTGTAGTCATTGTGTTCACGACACGTGGCTGTGATTATCATTTCCTGAGATCAGTCTTGAACCCAGACCTTGTAGCCCAGAAATGGGGATTACTGCCACTGTGGGACAAGACCATCAATCCCATTGTGCCTGGAATTCCCGGGTGGACCACCATCCAAGTATTAACCAGGCATGAGTCTGCTGAACGTCTGAGAGCAGACAAGAGAGGGGCCTTTGCAAACTAATATATGGCCATACAGACCCCGTACACACTATCACAAACCCCTCATAATTGTGAGCACCTCTATTCAATCTCCACGTAACCGTCAGTGCTCAGAGGAAAATATTTCCTTCCATTTATCCAGCAAATGAAGCTTGCTTGTCCCTCCTTCCTGTGAAGGTGAAGGTGACTAAATGAAGAAGCAGCATCACAAAAACACTTCCCAAGAAGAAACTATAGAATGAAAGATGAGGAAAGCTGCTCACTCCATCTTTCAGTGGTGCAGGTACTAATTGGAAACTAATTGATCCTGGGATAATTATCTCTATTTAAAGCAGCTGTTTGCTTCACTGTTAACTAATGAAGTAAGTTTTGTACTATCAAAGCTCCGACTCACGAATATATATCTTTCATTAACCTGTTTGTGTCTAGAGCAGGTGGGACTTAAAACCAGACTTTCTGACCCAGCAGTAGTGGCACTATCATTGCACCACAAGAGCCCTTCCAACTCACTAATATACTGACGTACTTTTATTTTTCCAAATGCAATGTCTTTTCTCTATTTTGTGTATTTTGTCATTTCAATTGGATATATAAGCAGTTAGGCTAAGAGTTCCCTATTGACATTGGTGGAGATTTACTTTCCTGGATACCTTCTTTGATCCCAAAATTGTCCTCATCAAAGAATTAAAACCCCAAGTAACCTTCCAAAAACCTCTCAGCACAGTTTTTAAACCCACGAAAACATCCTCAGGACCCCACTACAAGACTAACTTCAAGACTGCTCGAAGAGAGCTCACCAACAGTGCTAAAAGATAAAAATAAAATTTCACCTAACCACAGCAGTAAATCGCATGAAATTACTTCCTCGTCACAGCAAAATCCCACAAAATAAAGGAATAGCCCTTCACTGTGATACCAGTGAACCCCAATCGGTGTAAGAAACCAAGTTTGGAAAATGGTTGGCCGCTGGTCAGTCAGTGAGGCCTCCTCCAGCCACTCAGGGCCTTAGGACAGGCCCAGCTGCACCCAGGATTTCAGGAGAGGGGCCCCCTCACGACTCCGTAGAGAGACGCCCAATGTCCATCCATCTGCAGTAATATCCTGTTGGGAAGTAAATCTGCCATCCTTGCCTGGTCTGGGCCTACATGTAATCCCAGATCAACAACAATGTGATGGACTCTTCGCTGCCCTCAGAAATGGCCCAGCAAGACACTTAGTTCATGGTCAATAATGGATGGAGAATAAATGATGACCCAGCTGGCAATACGCATACCCCATGAACAAAGTTTTAATAAACAGTCTTGTGATCTGTTCTGCCACTCAGTGAGATCATGATTGATCTGTGACCTAATTCTATATACCTCCCACTATCTCTTAAACCTTGGGTAACAAAAACCTAACAATCTCAGAATAAAAATAAACAACTGATCTTGCAGAGAGAATTCTACATTTGTTTTACCACCTTGTGAGCAGATGTGTTTCCTATAGCTCCTGCTGGGCTTTCACAATGTCAATGGTTTCTTTAAGGTAAGACAGAGTAAAGAAGTCAAAATTATACATCTGTGAAAGTGAACTTATATCCCAGAAAGTTCATGAGCATTTGGAATTACCTGTCAGCGAGCGATGGGGTGATCAGTCATGTGTTGGTCAATGGGAATATCACAGGGACGCTCTACACAAGACTCGCCCGAACCATTCTGTCTCACGTTCTAAAGTTCATGCACTTTCTTCCTGCTGAGACATTTGAAGAGTGCACATCTTTACATTGAGGAGATCATCTATCACTGCGATGGACAACAAAGAGAAACTGGCCATGGATAGTTTCACTCGCCTTCTTTCCCTCCCTCCTCAGAGGGTGGTTTGTGTCGACAAGGGGCTTATGTCTCATGGGGTTTGTTCTGCTTTGTGGAAAGATGGCAGTCATTAGCTCTGCTGGCAGTTTGTGACCTGATGTGGTTTCCCCTGACCCAGGAGTGACTGCTTTCTGATCTCTAGTAGATTTTTGCAAACTCTTCTGTTGACGCGATTGTGTTTGGGAGGCAGTGGTGTCACTGGGTTAGCAATCCAGAATCTTGGCCCAAAGTTCTGGGGACATGGGTTTGAATCCCACCATAGCAGGTGGTGAAATTTGAATTCAATTAAAAATCCAAAAGTTAAAAATAAGCCTTTGTTAATTGTTATAAAAACCCATCTGATTTACAAATGCCCCTTTGGAGAAGGAAATCTGCCACCCCTATCTGGTCTGATTTCTATATGACTCCAGACCCACTACCCCCCAGGCTGTTAGTGCTGACCTAGCCAGCTAACCTAGACAGAGAGTTGGGCGGAGAAGTAGCAGATGGAGTTCAATCCAGGCAAATGCGCGGTGATGCATTTTGGAAGATCCAATCCAAGAGCGAACTACACGGTAAATGGAAAAGTCCTGGGGAAACTTGATACACAGCGAGATCTGGGTGGTCAGGTCCATTGTACCCTGAAGGTGGCAACGCAGGTGGATAGAGTGGTCCAGAAGGCAAACGGCATGCTTTCATTCATCGAACAGAGTATTGAGTACAAGAGTTGGCAGGTCATATTACAGTTGTATAGGACTTTGGTTCGACCACATTTGGAATACTGCGTACAGTTCTGGTCGCCACATTACCAAAAGGATGTGGATGCTATGGAGAGGGTGTAGAGGAGGTTCACCAGGATGTTGCCTGGTATGGAGGGCGCTAGCTATGAAGAGAGGTTGAGTAGATTAGGATTATTTACATCAGAAAGACGGAGGTTGAGGGGGGGACCTGATTGAGGTCTCCAAAATCATGAGAGGTGTAGACAGGGTGGATAGAAAGAAGCTTTTTCCCAGAGTGGGGAATTCAATTACTAGGGGTCACGATTTCAAGGTGAGAGGGGAAAAGTTTAAGGCAGATATATGTGGAAAGTTCTTTATGCAGAGGGCGGTGGGTGCCTGGAACGCGTTGCTAGCGGAGATGATAGACGTATCTAGACAGATACATGAATGGGCAGGGAGCAGAGGGATACAGATCCTTGGAAAATAGGTGACAGGTTTAGACAAAGGATCTCAATCGGCACAGGCTTGGAGGGCCGAAGGGCCTGTTCCTGTGCTGTAATTTTCTTTGTTTTTTGTTCTTTTGTTCACCTGATAAATGAATTAAAAATATAGCTTTCTGTTGGTGCATCTTCTCATTAGGACAGAGTCTTGCACACAACTAGTTGATGCCTCTGCCACACTGTTATGTGATCATACATCATGCCAAACTATTCCCATTGCTCAACGCAAGGTTGGGGGAGAGGGAACGAAATGAAACCCAGGTGAAGGGATGAGGATAAAGGGATTGCCTGACTGGTGGGAAACCATTTGTGCGTGGTTAGCTGGACCAGGTGGGGAGAGGTTGGACTGTCTCGGTTTCTATGTGAGCTGGGATTTCCTCGCTGGTAGGGTGAGGGAGATGAGCGGAAGGTAAGTAGCTGATGCACTCTGTTCCTGACATCTCAGCTCAGCAAATCAAGACTCTGATGTTTAGTTGCTGACAGTCAACCTGCACAATCAGCACAAAATGGTGGGGGCAGGGGGAAGGGGTTCTGGTCACAACTGGGCATTTTTAAAATTATTTTTATTTACATATGGGATATGGGCAACACCGGCTGGGCCAGCATTTTATTGCCCAACCCTAGTTACCCTTGAGAAGGTGGTAATGAGCTGCCTTTTTGGACCGCTGCAGTCCCATGTGCTGTGGGTGGACCCACAACGCCCTTAAGGAGGGGATTCCAGGATTTTGACCCAGCAACAGTGAAGGTACGGCAATATATTTCCAAGTCAGGACAGTGAGTAGCTTGGAGGTGCTGGTGTTCCCCTGTAGGGCATTAAGATCATAAGATATAGGGGCTGGATGAGGTCCTTCAGCCCATCCAGTTTGTACTGCTGTTCAATTGCATGTTTCTCAACCCGTTCTCCTGCCTTCTCCCTGTAACCCTTGATCTCCTTACCAATCAAGAATCTATCTATCTCTGTCTTAAATACACTCAATGACTAAAAAGGTGCTTCTGCTGCTCTTGTCCTTCCAGATGGTAGAAGACAGCATGCAGGGGATGGGTGATGTTGTGGACAGCAAGTCAGTCATGGCCGCTGACTTAAACATCCAACACCCACGTCGGCTCTCTCAATCTTTCCTTCCCTCTTATGAACAGGCCCAGATCAGTGAATAAATGAAGTCAAGCAACATTTGAATGCTGTCAATCACTGAATGAGCCTGCTTCTATGTCCTGGAGGAGGGGTCTTGTAGGACAATGGGGAATAGAAACAAGAGTAGGCTGTTCAGCCCTCCAGTCGGTTCCACCAATCAAAAGGATCATGGCTGATCTGACATTCCTGACATCCACTTTACTGCCGTTTCTCTGTAACTCTTGTTTCCCTGACTGATGAAGACTCTATCTATCTCAGCCTAAAATATACACAAGAGCTCTGCCCGCACAGCTGTCTGTGGTAAGGAGTTCCAAAGATTCTCAACCTTCTGAGAGAAGAAATTCCTCCTCATCTCAGTCTTAAATTGACACCCCTTTATTCTGAGACTATGCCCTCTCGTCCTATACTCTCCTATATTGGGAAACATCCTCTCAGGATTTGCTCTGTCAAGGCCCTTAAGAATCCTATATGTGTCAATGAAATCACCTCTCATTCTTCTAACTCCTAGTGAGTAGAGTCTGAACCTGTTTATCCATTGCTCATGAGATGATCCCTGTACCAGGCATCATCCTAGTGAACCTTCTCTGTGCTGCCTGCAATGAAATGATATGTTACCTTCAATAAGGAGACCAAAACAGTTCATGCTACTCCACATGTGATCTCACCAGCACCTTGTACAGCTGTAGTAAGACTTCCCTACTCTCATACTCCAACCACCTTTAAATAAGGACCAACATTCCAGTAGCCTTCCTGATTGCCTTCCGCACCCATGTGCTAGCTTCCCGTGTTTTGCGGACAAATCTTCCCAAGTTTCTTGGCGTTGCTGCTTTCTCCATTTAAATAATAATTCGTTCTTTTGTTCTCCCCTCCAAAATAAATAACTTTGCATTTTCTCACATTATATTCCATTTCTGAACTTTCTGCCCACTTACATAACTTATTAATGTTTCTCTGTTAACTGTTTGTATGCCTCCCACAACCTGGCCTTTCGCCTATTTTTGTATCGTCTGAAAATATAGCTACAGCGCATTCACTCCATTGTGCCGTTAATATAGTAAACAGCTGCGGTCCCAGCACCGAACCCTGTGGAACCCACTGGTAATGGGTCACCAACCTGAAAAAGATTCCACATCCCCACTAAACCAAAAACCAAAAAAAAAACTGCAGGTGCTGGAAATCAGAAACAAAGACAGAAATTGCTCAAAAAAAAATTCAGCAGGTCTGGCAGCATCTGTGGAGAGAAAACAGAGTTAATGTTTTGGATCCAATGGCCGTTCATCAACACTGTGGAAGGGGTCAGAGGAAAGGTCACTGGATCCAAAATGTTAACTCTGTTTTCTCTCCACAGATGGTGCCAGACTTGCTGAGCTTTGCAAGTAATTTTTGTTTTTGTCCCTTAGCCCCCAGTTGCTGTTTGCAGCCTATGAGCCAATTTATCCATGCCAATATGCTGCCTTGGGCAGCACAGTGGCTCAGTGGTTAGCACTGCCGCCTCCACAGCACCAGGGACCCAGGTTCAATTCCAGCCTTGGGTGACTGTCTGTGTGGAGTTTGCACATTCTCCCTGTGTCTGTGTGGGTTTCCTCCAGGTGCTCCAGATTCCTCCCACAATCCAAAGATGTGCAGGTTAGGTGGATTGGCTATGCTAAATTGCCTGTAGTGTTCAGGGAGGTGTAGATTAGGTGGGTTATAAGGGGATGGGTGTGGTTGGAATGCTCCAAGGTTCAGTGTGGACTTGTCAGGCCAAAGGGCCTGTTTCCACACTGTAGGGATTCTAGATACCTCCAATACTATTAGTTCTTGTCTTGTGACTTAAGCATTTTGTGAGGTACCTTATTGAATGCCTTCTGGAAGCTCAGATACAACACATCTACTGGTTCCCCTCCTTCCACTCTGTTTAAGACTTCCTCGAAAAACTAATAAATCAGTCAGACAAAATTTCCCTTTCAGGCAGCCACACTAAATCTGCTTGATTAGATAGCAATTTTCCAAATGTTCTGCTATTCTTCTCTAATAATTGATTCCAGCTATCTGCTGGCCTTGTGTCACTTCCCCATACCTGGCATAACTTCCTGTCTGATGCCTAAGAAGTGAAAAATCGCACAGAATTGGTGCTTGGGCGGGAGGGAGGTACTTGCCTGGTCTGACAGCTAAAATCTCTGGCAATGTATGTCCGATGGATGACTCATTGGGCCTTAGGTATTGGTGAATTAACAAGAAGAAATAAGAGTTTAGGACAACTGATGTTCACAAGTAAATGTAATATTTTGTTGTTGAAGGAAGTTCTTTGAATTCAAATGTGAGGAAAAGTCAGATGGTTATTTTTGTCTGTCTGTCTGGCAACTTCCAGATAGCCAGGCTGGGAATATCTCTGTCTCCTTGTATTCCGATGGCATTTATATTTCAGCTTACCTTTCTCTCCAGAAATTGCCGGCTGCCAGTAACAGACAATGTATGAGCAGCAAGTAATCCAATGGAGATTCATTCTTTACATTGAGATTCAATGACATTCGCAGGTTTGATATTTACCCAGGGATAAGTAAATTACATTGTGATTTTAGGCAGTTGCCAGGATGGGAACACAAAGCAAATGTTCCCTGAAGAAATAATGAGAAAGGTTGGAAGCTGGGCTGGCGTGGGGGGTAGGGGTTAGGGAGGGGTGAAGAAGGAAAAGAAAAGCAGTCAAAATAAATCAGTGAAACTAGGAGATGGCGACACTAGTTTGAACAGGAGTTCGATACTAAGCTGCTCAAGATCGGTTTAGGCTAAGTATCTTTATTCGCACCCTTTACGCTTTATATTTTTCTTGAGATTTGGTACCATAATACTGGCAAAATACTATGGATGCTGGAAATCTGAAACAAACACAGAGATAGTGGCTCAGTGGTTAGCGCTGATGCCTCACAGCACCAGAGACCCGGGTTCAATTCCAGCCTTGGGTAACTGTCTGTGTGGAGTTGCTTGTGGGTCCCCTCCAGGTGCTCCAGTTTCCTTCCACACTCCAACGATGTTCAGATTTGGTGGATTGGCCATGGGAAATTGCCCATAGCATCCTGGGATGTGCAGACCAGTTGGATCAACCATGGGAAGTGCAGGGTTACAGGGATTGGGTGGGATGCCCTTTGGTGTGGGCTGAATGGCCTGTTTCCACACTGGAGAGATATAATGAATTGCTGGAGAAACTTAGCAGCATCTCTTGAGAGAGAGAAACAGAGTCTGGTATGAATCTTGAAGGAAAGTCATTCCTTCCAGACTTGAAATGTTAACTTGGTTTCTCTGACTCTCTCTCTCTCCCCACAGATGCTGCCAGACCTACTGAGTTTCTCCAAGGTCAGCACCAAATGCAAACAAGCACGGGGAAAATCCATCCATCCATGGCCTTTAAGGTTAGTAGTTAGAGCACATTTTGTCAAAAAAAGATATTTTTAATCAATCTACTACAACACACCTCTGGAGCAGTTGGGACTTGAGCTTAGGCCTTCTGCCCAGAGGTAGAGACACTAACACTATGCCACAAGAGCAATAAAGCGTTTTGTAAAACTATTTTTTAATTAACCTGCTCAGCGATGTTATTATACATCTTTATAGCAAGGTGGGAGCTGAGCATAGGGATCCTGACTCAGAGGTAGGGACACTGCCAATGCACTATAAGAGCCCTAAAACATTTGGTTAAATGACACCGTGGCAAGAATTCAATCCTCGCGCACTGAGCATCTGTTCCTGTAACTTATTAGGTAATGACATTACCATTACACCCCTGCAAACCTCAGTAACAGGTGGTCAAAAACAAGTAGCCATAATTCGAATTGGATGGGCTCCATCAATGATGTCAACAATTTGTTGAGAATGTGTTCGGGTTCAGATACCGGAGTAAGGAAGTTGTTGTTTCTAACAAGGCTGGAAAATTAACATCAAAAACAAAGGACTCCTCTGAGATATGTCATCATAGAGTGCAAGCTTGTTAATGCTGTGAATGTTGCTTATTGGCTGACCAGAATTGCTGGAGTTCGGAGTCAGTGTGTTGTTTGAGAAGACATGTCTTGTGTGTTTCCTGCCCTGTATATCTTCCTTTCACTGCTTCCTGTCATTCTCAGTCTCTCACATCAACCTGTCTGTGTGTCTGGCTCCTTTTCAAATCACACGTGCCTGTATTTCCATTCCTTTCTGTTTCTCCTGAGTGAAGTGTTTTCGGTCTCCCTGGGGGGTCTATCATTTACGTGAGTGAGCCAGCTCACTTGGATTCCTGTCACTGGGGACGACTTGTCTCTGGGATGTGTTACTGTCATTCGAGTTCTACCAGCAGCACTGTGCATAGCAATCTCTGTGGGACTCCATCACCGAACGAGCTCTAACATTTTCAAACTGGCGCATTTATTTTGAAAGCCTGTGGGGGTGGGGGTGGGAATGGGTGGGGGTGGGAAAAGCAGGTTGGGGTGGAGGAAGAGGGAGAAGGTGGAGCTGGCGGGGTGGGTGGTGGTGAAGAAGGGTATAGTAGGTGGGAGCCAGGGAGGACTGATATAGCAGGTACCCCTTAACTGCTTCTATTCTATTCATTGGAAATAGTAAGGCTCTTGGGACGCAGTGGTAGTGTTCCTACCCTAAACCAGGAGGCCCAAGTTCAAGTCCCATGTGCTCCAAAGCTATGTCGTCATATCTCTGAACAGAGTGGTTAGGAAAATATCTTCACAGGAAATGGAATTAGGCCATTCAGCCCTTTGATCCCTGCTTTGCCTTTCAATATGGTTGCAGATGATCATCTAACACGGTACCCTGTTCCTGCTTTCTGCCCATACCCTTTGATCTGTATTCACTGGCCCCTTATCAACTCTATATGTTGCACTCGAGAAAAATTTCAGTCGATTTCTCAAGCATGATTTTCCTTTTGCAAATTCATACTGACTCTGTCCAGTTCGTGTCACTGTTTTCCAAGTGCTCTGCTCTTAAATCTTTTATAACAGACTTTCAATCAGATTCCTCCACAGCCTTCTCTGCTTTAAGGGAAAATAACTCAGCCTACCTATACTCTCCTTGGAGCTGAATTGTTCCACTAGGGTGGCTCAGTGGCCAGCACTGCTGCCTTACAGTGTTTAGGGGCCCAGGTTCAATTCCAGCCCTGGGTGACTTTCTGTGTGGAGTTAGCATGTTCTCTCCATGTCTATATGGGTTTCTGCTGGGTGCTTCGGCTTCTTCCAAACATGTGCAGGCTAGGTGGAATGGCCATGGGCAATGTGGGGTTATGGAGTGGGTCATGCTTTAGGGAGGGGTGCTGCTTGGAGAGTAGATGCAGACTCAGAGGAACATATGGCTTCTTTCTCAACTGTAGGGATTCTTTACACACCCTGATGAATCTCTTCTGCATCCTCACTAGACCAACCACATCCTATAGTGTATTGACTAGAACTGCACACAGTTCTCCAGGTGTGGCCTAACTAATGCTACATACAACTCCATTGTATCTAATTCTGAGGAGTGGTCACCGGACCTGAAACATTAACTCTGATTTTTTCTTTGCACATGCTGCCAGACCTGCTGACCTTTTCCAGCAACTTCTGTTCTTGTTCCATTATACCCTCCTTGTTCTTGCATTCAGTAATTTGAGTAATAACGGTAAGTATGCTATTTACCTTCTTAGCCACCTTATCTACTTGTCCTGCCGTCTTCAAAGATCTACAGACTCACACACCAAGGTCTCTCCAGGCCCTTACTATTCAACCTGTGCTCCCTTGCCTTGTTAATTCTCCCAAAATGCATCACCACACACTTTAAGACTAAAGTCCATTTGCCACAGTTCAGGCCATCTGACCAGCCGATCTATATCATCCTGTGGTCTGAGGCTTTCCTCCTCAATATTTACTACCAATTTTTGTGTCATGTGAAAATTTACTGATCATTCCCCTACATTTATATACAGATCATTAATGGACACAACACACAGCAAGGGACCAAACCCTGTGGGCACAGGATTCCAGTCACATAATCACCCTTCGACCATCCTGCCTCTAAGATTGTTTTGGACCCTCTTTTGCGATGTTGCCCTGAATTCCATGGCCTCAACTCCACTTTGCTGTGTGGCCTCATACCTCTTGGCTCCCATATGTATCAGAACTTTATGTAACTTGGCCTTGAATAAATTCAACGATCTGGCCTCCACTGTTTTCTGAGGCAAAGAATTCAGAGGGCACGACCCTCCGACAGAAAACATTCTTTCTCAACTCCATCTTCAAAGGAACACCTTTGATGCCTAAACAATGTCCCATCCTTCTAGTCCGCCCTAACGAGAAAATATCCTGTTGACATTCGCCATTTCAGGTCCCCTCAGGATCTGACATTCTTCTATAAGATGGCCTCTCATTCTTCTAACTTCCAACTGTGTGCAATGGAAATTTGGGATCTACAACAGACCAGGACTGGAAATGTGAAGGGATCTCAGAAGATTAGGAACCGGAGGATCCTTTATCTTAGGTGTTGATACTGTCTTGTTACTTTTAAGAGGGGAACATATTATCCCTTAAATTTATTGCAAAATTATATTTCATTATTGCTTGCCTTAGGGTCTTTGTCCCTTAAGTCTCCTGTGGATTGACGCTTGCAATCAAAGACAAAACAGATGGTATGATGATCACTATGTTGGCAAAGACAAATGTGTGTCACCAGCTTGGGCTCAATGTTGTATGTTGGACCACTACCGTGTTGAGAGGCAACACCACCCCCCCACCCCCTCCCCTTCGCCTGACTTGTGCTCACTGAACTTTGCTTCTTCCTTGATGGAAGGTCAAGCTACCATGTCGCCCAGGTTTCACTAGCGCACCCCTCACTCTAACTCTCTTTCAAATAATTTCAAGGCCGATCTAGCTTCTTAAAATTCTAGTGTTTGGTTTCAGATCCCTCTTCTTGGCTTCACTCCTCTCTCTTTCTGTAATGTCCTCCAGCCTTTGAAATATCTACACTCATCCAACTCTGGCCTCTTGAGCATCCCTGATTTTAATTACACCAACATTGGCGGCTGTATCCCCAGCTGACAGCATACGATTCCCATCCTAAACACCCTGACCTTTCCTCTTTCAAGACAATCCTTAATGTTGCTTTGTAGTAATCCCATGAAGTGCCCTATCAGGCTTGCACAGTGCTCTGTAAATGCAAAGTTGCTGATGTAGTTCAACATTTGGGGTGGACCTGTGTAACAACTTTCCATGGAATTCATTAACACCAATTTGCTAGTCAATATGTTTCAGTGTAAGGGTGTCGAAGAATACATATGCAAATGTGAGAATCTGACAGGATGCCATGTCACAAACTGTACCAGGAGTGTGACGTACAGAGGAGTCTCTGACATGAGAACACTCTGAAGCAGGAGCGAACAGTCTCTGCAGCTAGATCACTCATCATTAGGTGTCGAAAGTAAGATTATTAATAATTCAGTCATCATAAAAATTCATCATCTCATTTATACAGGCTGTTAAGATTCGGGTTTTTAGACCGAGTAATGGCTGGGCTGCAATCCACACATTACAGGAGTTTCCTCATGGCTGTTTTATCCTCGTATTTATCAGCTCGTTGGTATATGTACCATTTGTTTTTCAGGGATGGTCGTGCCAGTTGATTGCAAATGTCTGTTTCATGGCCAGGTGATGCATGCCATTCTGGCACCATGTTACTTTATCAATCTGTTCTACCCATCTGTGTGAAAGACCAGTTGTATATTCTCTGGCATGACCGTCTTACAAAGCAGCAACTTGAAACAGCCTAGTAGCATTTGCTTGTAATTTGCCGCGATAGGCGAGGCCATTGGAGTGAACCTTGCCGGGGAAGATCCAGAGGTTGTTTGAGCAGAGGAGGTCAGAGCTCATTGAACTGTTCACACTTCTGAAAGGTTTTGGTAGGGGGGAGTGGTGAAGGGGATACGCAGTTGAATTGTGCGCCCTCCTCCTTGGGCATCTGGTGGAGGGGGTCTTTTAATCAGGTAGGAGGGTGACAAGTGGGGGCCCTGTCACCTTCTGCCCCCCTCACACTGATAAGGTCTGTGGCAAGAAGACTCTGTGACATCTGAGGCCCTTCACTGGGCAATTAATGTCCACTTGAGGGCATCTTCTCACTACCATTGCGAGGAACCTGGCAGTGGGCAGACGATTCAGAATACAGGGAGCACGCCCAATACCCTGATCAGTTTCCTCCTGGGGTAGGGGGGCAGGGGTGTGAGGGTGGCAGTGGGAAAGGTTGGAGGTAGGTGTGAGGGGTGATTAGGGTGGGAATGGGGTAGGCTGAATTGATGGAGGTGGAGGTGGGGGGGTTAGGTGTGAGGGGTTGAAGGAGGGCATGGTGGGATGGGGTGAGGGATGATTGCAGTGGGGGTGGGGTGGATGGAGGCGGGGGTGAGGGGGATGGCGTGAGATGGGGTCAGGGGGTGGAGTGGGGTTGAGGGACGCTTAGGGTGGGAGTGGGGTGGGATGATGGTGGATGGGTGGATGGAGGTGGGAGTGGGGGAGGGTGGGGTGGGATGGGGGTGAGGGGGTGGAGTGAGATGGGTTCGGGGAGTGGAGTGGGGGTGAGGGGTGAGTAGGGTGGGATTGTGGTGGGGTGACAGTGGATGGGTAGATAGACATGGGGGTGGGGGGGTTAGGTGTGAGGCACTGTGGGGTGGATGGAATTGGGGGTGAGAGAGATTTAGGTGTGAAGTGGTATGGGGTGGATGGAGGTGGAGGTGAGGGGTGTGGGGTGGAATGGGGTGACAGGTGGGTGGAGTGGAGATGAGGGGCGGGGGGGGTGTTGGGAGTGGGGTAGGGTCCCTTGGTTAAAGGCATTCAGTGCATGTTTGAAGAGCCCAACATTCGGGAAGGAATGGAACAGTGAGAGACACACTCCTGCCTTTCCCCACTGCAGACCCCATCCTGCTATCCCCTTTCAGCCATCGCTCTCCTGTGTCTGCATGTCATACCTGCTGCAGCCACCGCTTTTCCCATGGTGCTGCTGACTACAGGAGGGCGGCTGGCCTCTGATTGTCCAGCAGGAATTGTGGGTAGGGTTGCTAACCCCCTCCGAGGTCATCGAGTCTGAGGGCAGGGGCTCTCCTGGATGGTGAGACATGGTGGAACTAAAACAGAAAGTGCTGGAGAAACTCAGTAGGTCCAGCAGCATCTGTGAGCGGGAACAGTTAACATTTTGAATTCAACCTTTCAGAACAGGAGACATGGTGAGTCTTCCTGTTAACCAATGACATTGGTGTTCTTGCTGGACCCTGTTACCTCCCTGAGAATCCGTCTGTGTTTTCATTTCCAACAGGGCTCAAACCAAAGTACATGACTGTTAAATAATTAGCAAAAGGACCATGAGATGAATTGATTTTAAGCAGCGAGTTGTGATTAGGACAGTGCTGCCTGGAAGGGAGTTGGAAGTAGATTCAATAGGAACTACCGAAAAGGAAATTGAATAAATACTTGAACAGCAAAATTTGCAGAGCGATATAGAAAAAGCAGGCAAAGATAGGACTAGTTAGATAGTACATCCAATGAGGCACAAAGGCTGAATGGCCTTAACATGTGCTGAAAGGTTTGATTACCCTATGAAGCTGGTTGTGAAGAGTATCAGTACATAACATCACGGGAGCAATTGGGGAACCTCCTGATGCAAATGATGACATGTTGTACACAGACATAATGGCCTGTTGACCCTTACAGATCAGAAACACCCCCCATTCTGTCCTTGATCCATTCCAATGGAGTGTAGCTGGGCCAGCTGCCTGGGCTGGGGGTTGTCATCTGTGACTCACTGATAACACTTTCAGCATCAGAAGTTTATGGGTTCAAATCCCACTGCAAAGAGATGAGCACAAAGGTGTGATGGAATACTGTCCAGTTGCCTGGATCAGTGCAACTCCACAACACTCAAGAAGATCAACACTCACCCAGGACAAAGCATTGACCTTAACTGGTGCCCTATTTACCACCTTCAATTTTCACTCCATCCACCGTCATTTCCCCGTAGCAATGGTGAGTACCATCTACATGATGCACTGCAGCAGCCCTTCACCCCTCGGGCGATTGTCTGTGTGGAGTTTGCACATTCTCCCCATGTCTGGGTGGGCTCCCTTTGGGTGCACTGGTTTCCTCCCATAGCCCAAAGATGTGCAGGTTATGTGGATTGGCTGTGCTATGGTGCTCAGGGTGAGGAAATGCAGGGATGGGATAGAGGGTGGGTTGCTCTATGGAGGGTTAGTGTGGACTCGATGGGCCAAATGGCCTGCTTCCACACTGTAGGGATTCTATTCTGTGACCTCGCCAAGGCTCCTTTGACAGCACGTTCTAAACCCACAAACTCTGCTAACCAAAAAGACAAGGACAGCAGAGAACGAGCTCTGCTCCAGGCCACACCAGACACCATCTTGCTTTGGAACTATATTGCCATTCCTTCACTGTTGCTGGGTCAAGATCCTGGAACTTCCTCCCAAAGAGCACAGTAGGTGCATCGATACCACACAGACTACAATAGTTCCAGAAGGCAGGTCACCATCATCTTCTCCAGGCAATTAATGCTGGCTAAATCAGTGACGCCCACATTCCATGACTGAATGACTAAGAGAAGTAACTGCAGAGAGTTTTGGAGAAACTCAGCGTAGCTGGCAGCATCTGTGGTGAGAGGTATAGTTGACGTTTTGAGTCTGGTCGGACTCTTTGAAGAAATTTTTGAAGAAGAGTCATGCTGGATTTGAAACATTAATTCTGTTTGTCTCTCTCCACAGATGCTGCCATACCTGCTGAGTTTCTCCGGCGTTCCCTGTGTTTGTTTCCAGGTTCCCAGCATCTGCAGTATTTTGCCTTTTATTTTTCACACAGAGGGTGGTGCGTGTATGGAATGAGCTGCCAGAGGAAGTGGTGGAGGCTGGTACAATTACAACATTTAAAAGGAACCTGGCTGGGTATATGAATAGGAAGGGTCTAGAGGCATATGGGCCAAATGCTGGCAAATGGGACTAGGTTAATTTAAGGTACCTGGTCAGCACGGATGAGTTGGACAGAAGGGTCTGTTTACGTGCTGTACAACTCTATGACTCTGTAAGAGAAATATCTAGGCCTTGACGGAGGGACTGTCACACAATTGGAGGCATCATCTTTTCAGGTGAGGTGTTAAACTGAAGGGCTGTTTGCCGTCAGATAGAATTCAAGGATATCACAGCACTGTTTCAAAGAAACGCTGGGTGTATCTTTTTCTGGGGCCGGCGGTGGTGAATGCTCTCCTGAATGTCCAGGTCAACATTTATTCCGTGAGCATTAGCACAATAAAAGCGGATTATCCAGTCATTCCCACGTTGTGATCTGTGACATCTTGCTGTGCATGGAATGACTGTGATGCTGACCACAGCGGGACAGTACATTGGCTGTGTGGAGCTTCGACATGCTGGTGGGGTCTTGATAGGTGCTGAATAAATGCACGATCGATCTTGCTTTGTCATGCAGATATACTGGTAACCAAGTAACGAGGTAATTCTAACGTACAAGGGGAACAAACAGTGTCAGCGACATTCAACACCAGACAGCTGACACTCACGAGAGGCAACAGAGGTTGCTAACCTGAATTTCTCCACTGGGAGGGAGGGATTATTCAAATAGGCAATCAGTCTCTTTCCACCCTCTCCCTCACACCACTTTCCCTCATTTCACCCTGCACAACCTCCCTTCATCTCCTCAACCAGTCTCAGGGGCACCCAGGAGCTCAGCAAGGGAGTTGTATTTGAAAAAGAAAGGGTTAAGGGCCTTGCTACATGACAGACTTAAACCCTGGTGGATGAGACGAGGAAAGGGAGAAAATGCGATTCCTACGTGTGAAAAGAATTTATTAAATTTAACGATTTTGCAGAAAGAAAGCTTAATCAACAAAAGTGTGCAGATGGATACAGTTCACTCAATCTCCTCGATTCACAAAACGCAACTCCGAACCACTCGAGTTGCCGCTTGAGTTGATCCTGATCATGGTAAATATATGCAAATTCCTGTTGGCATCAATGCTCATGGGATCTCCACAAAACAGCATAATTCATGAGGAGAAAATCATTGCTTGAGGGTTAATGAACAGCTTGTGATGGTCTCTAATTAACACATTAATCATCAAGGTAAAAGCCAACACAACTTTCTGTTCCTCAGTGAGGGAGAGTGCCATTGAAGTCATCAATCATAGGGATAAACGTCAAGGCAGCCTCATCCTACGGGATTGGTTCTGGCTGGAGCCTTGCCTATTCCACTCTGTAGAGACTGGACTCCCTTCTCAAGCTGCCAGATGCTCTGGTGGAGAAACATCCTGCTCACATATTGCCAGAGAAGACCACAGCACAGTTCAGCGTGTGCCTGTGAAGTAAGCAAGGTTTTTCCTTGCCCCTACTCTTGTACAGCACATTCCTGAATTGTTTCCACAGCCTGACCAAGCCATTGGCAACTGTTCAAATCCAAACTAGGTTTCAGTATGGAACGTATGGCACAGAATCAAGCCATTCAGCCCAACTGCTTGATATTCCTCTCGAGTCTTCACCAATTCATCTCACCATCTCAGCATAGAATCCCTATGGTGTGGAAGCAGGTCATTTGGCCCATCGGGTCCACGACAACCCTCTGAAGACCCTCCCACTCAGACCCATCCCCCTCTTCATCCCTGTAACCTTGCATTTCTCATGGCTAACACGCCCAGCCTGCACATCCCTGGACACTAGGGGGGTGTTTAGCTTGGCCAATTCACCCTAGCCTGCACATCTTTGAACTGTGGGAGGAAACCGGAGCACCTGTTGGAAACCTGCGCAGACACAGGGAGAATGTACAAACTCCACACAGACAGTCGCCCGAGGGTGGAATTGAACCCAGGTCCCTGGTGCTGTGATGCAGCAGTGCTAACCACTGTACCACCATGACATCCCTAGAAGTAGCCTTTTAGAATCATAGTAACATGGAATTTTATCGTGCAGAAGGAGGCCGTTTGACCCATCGCGTCTGTGCTGGCTCCTGAAAGAGCTACCCAGCTAGTGCCACTCTCCAGCCCTATCTTCATTGCCCTGTAACTTCATCACTTTTATTCCTTTCTCCTTCATATCTAGCTTTTTTGCGCCAGCTGGTACCCTGTGAGTACTACACTATCACCCTCTGAGGCAGAAATTTCTTGACTGAATCCCCACTCCAAAATTCACGCTCACAATTGAAGGCTGATACTTCAGTGCAGAGTAAGAGTCATACTGGACATGAAATATTAACTCAGTTTCTCTCTCCACAGATGCTGCCAGACCTGCTCAGTTCCTCCGGGATTCTCTCTGCTTGTTTCAGATTTCCCGTTCCTTCAGTATTTTGCTTTTATTAATTATTGCCGAACCCTAACTGCCCTTAAGAAGGTGGTAGTAAGCTGCTTTGTTGAACTGCTGCAGTCCATGTTGTGTAGATTTACCTAGAGTGCTTTAAAGGAGGGGTTGTCACCCAGTGACATTGAAGGAATGGCATTAGATTCCCAAGTCAGGATGGCACGTGAGTTGGTGGGGAACTTGCAGGGAGAGGCATTCCCATGTATCTGCTGCATTTTCTACATTACAACAGTGGCTTCTTCAAAAGTACTTCAATGTTCTATAGAACTTTGAGATTATGCTCCTATGAAAATATCTAGATTTTTAAAAAATGTGGCTAGTTGCCACATTGACTTCATGTAGTGCCACATTATACATTCTCACCACACTCTTTGTGCAAGTGTTTGTTTCAAATGGAACCTTTATAATGCAAGTCAGATTCTCTTACATAATTATTTTGTGACTCCGTGTATCTCTATTTGTCCATAAACTGAATTGGACTTACGCACTCAGGAATAAGATGATATCCAAGCTTTCGAAATATCAAACTTCAAAAGCCACAAATATGTGATGCAAACTGTTCCTACACTTTCTATCCCATTCTGAGGTATGTTAAGGGATACTGAACCCAGACAGATAAATGGAGCGATCTAATTGAATGATAGAATAGTGCTGTAATGCTAAATGGTCTCCTCTTCCTATTTTCTTTCCAGCATAGGGAATTCTAACTGATGTGCTTAATCACTGAGCTGTCCTGTGGAGGAGAAGCCTGGTAGAAAAGCTTTTGTTTAGAAGTGTTTTTGACTAGATGTATCATGGGCTAGAAATATACTGGGACATGGGCATGGCATTGATGGTTGGGCCAGTATTTATGGTCCTGTCCTTACTTGCCCTTTAGAAGGTGGTAGTGAACTGCCTTCTTGAACTGCTGCAGTCCATGTTGTGATTATGCTGTCATTTTAGGAAGTTATTTTGCCCTGGTTTCTTTTACGGGAGAGATTGAACACGAGGCACTGAACTGACTAGTTATGACCACACGAGTAAACAGCTTGGGAAGCCTTAGGTTTTTTAAACAGCCTGAATGGGTATGGCCAGCTTGCACAGATTAGGATTCCTAGTTTTGGTTTTTCAGCAGGAACAGAAGCTACCGGGTACTCAACAGAGTTGGAAGCTTCAGTGAATGTCTCCTGGCTGCTACTCTCCCTGAAATTTCTTTTGATGTTTTTTCCTCCTGGATCGCAGACTTGCATGTGAGAATCTGTGTCTGAATTTACCTTTTTGCCAAGGGGTGTGTTTATGGGATGTTACTATGTTGGAACATTTAATTAGTAACAGGTACTGTATCTATTATTCTGTTAAGTTTTCCACTGGAGTTGTTATTCTAATTTCCTCTTTCTTTGGTTATATTTTTAACTACAACGTTTAAATAAATTGTGTTTTGCTTAACTTTGAGTAGTTTGACCAGTCACATTACATCTGGAGCAGACACTTTACATTTGCCTTTAAAATAAGAAAACGTGAAGGTCTAGGCTACCTTCTTAAAATATTGTGGAGGTGCTGGTGTTGGACTGGAGTAGACAAAGTCAGAAGTCACACTACACCAGGTTATAATCCTGCAGCTGAACTGACTTCACCCAATGAAGAAGCAACGCTGAAAAGCTTATGAGTTCAAATAAACCTGTTGGACTATATCTTGGTGTAATGTGACTTCTGACTTTCTTAAAACATTGTGAAGGGGTCTGGTCTGGTCCATAACAATGTGCTGTAGGTCGACCCACAATGCCCTCAGGGAGGGAGTTCCAGGATTTTGACCTGTGACAGTGAAAGGATGACGATGAATAACCCTGACCCTGTTGCAAGTCAGCCTTACTTAAGGTTTAAAAATGTCCTGACTTATGGACAGGGGTCAAAATAATTTACACAGCCATAGGGTCATAGAACTGTACAGCATAGAAACAGACCCTTCGGTTCAACTCGTCCATGCTGATCAGATATCACAAATTAATGTAGTCCCATTTGCCAGCATTTGGCCCATATTCCTATAAACCCTCCATATTCATGTATCCATCCAGATGCCTTTTAAATGTCATGATTGTAGCTTTCTTGAGAGCTTCCATTGGTACGTTCTCAAGACAACCTTTTGAGTTTTGAGGGCTAGTTTTTGGGCTTTGTGGCTACTCTTTCACTGTCACAGACTGGTTTATTATCACTCATATATTAGACAAGCTAGTCATATAGTGTCAAAACCTCCTGCATTTGTGTTGGTAAATGGGATATTTTGACTCACATACAAACAGAATTCGAATAATTCATCAATGTCCCCAGTACCATGTCGCCATTGAACTTAAAACCACAACACACAAGGGAAACATTAATTCACTGGACACAGCAGTGTTTAAATTGGTACAACTTATTGACATGAATTAACTGAAGTTTTTTTTCAATATAATTGACACACAATTCAACATATGATAAACCATTACCCTAAGCACACAGGCTGCTGAGGTCACAGCTAACCCATATCCATTGCACACGCACAAAGCTGGAATGTTTTAATGAGGCAGTTACCGCTCTATTTTCTGCATCACAGATGTAAATCTCAGATTTAAATTTAACCATGGATAGCGTTCATTACAGTAGTAGGCAATACATTATTTTTCCCGAGTATGGTAGTACCTGAACGTATGTGGGCCTAAACTAAAGATCCACATAAATTCATTATCTCAGTCGTTTTATGTTTTCTTGGTGGCCAGCTACTACTTTGTTGGCAAGTTTAAAACAGTTCTCTCACTATTGCCCCACACATTTCTTGTAACCCCCTTTCTCCTTTCTCCCTTCTGCCTTCTGCCTCCTCCCTCCTCGCTCCTCGCCCCTCGCCCCTCGCCCAAGCTCTCCTCCTTCCAACACTGCCATCCTCTAGCAGACCCCGCAGTCAGAAATCCCAGGTGATAAGTGCACTCATGAGCCAATCAGTGTGCAGCACAGGAGAGAACAGGTCTCGATTGGAGGAGCATCTCCTCGCAATTTCTGCCCACTCTATTTACAGGAGTGGCTCTCCTCTGTTTGGTTGTCCCCATGGCTGAATTTTTCAGGATACTTTGGGGGTGTTTGAGTGATGTTCACATTCCCGTGGGAGTTCAGATATTTTGTCCATGTTTGGTCCAAGGGTATAATCATGGTTGGAAGCAGAGTAGCCCTGGAAGATCTCAAACTGAGCATCAATGAGCTGGTTATTGGTGAATAAGTATCACTTGACAGTAAATGATGGAGAAAGTAGACTGACAGGACAGACATTGACAGGGTTGGATTTGTCCTGCTTTTTGTGCGCAGAACGTACCTGGGTAATTTTTCACACTGCCGAGTAAATGTCTGTGTTGCAGCTCCAATTTCACAACTGAGCTGGTGGTGCAGCAAATTCCAGAGGATAAGTCTTCTGTGTTAGCAAGAACCGCAGATGCTGGAGTCAGAGTCGATACAGTGTGGAGCTGGAGGAACACATCAGGTCAAGCAGCATCAGAGAAGCTGGAACATCAATGTTTCAGGCCTAGATCCTTCATCAGGACTGGCAAAGGTGACTGGCGCTGTGTGTTTACTGGACTGTTGTCAGGGCAGTATTCAGTGCTTTTAGCTGCTTATTAAGATCACACAGAGTGAATCTGATTGGCTGAAGACTGGTATCTGTGATACTGGGGACCTCAGACTTTTAAACGGACCTCTCAAATGTTAATTCTGATCTCTCTCTCTCTCTCTCTCTCTGCACCTTCTCTGACACTTCTGCTACCTTGATGCGTTCTGTATGATACAATCTGGCTGTATAGCTTACAAAACAACACCTTTCGTTGTATCTCGGTGCATGTGGCAATAATAAATCAAACTCAAACTCAAGAGGAGGTTCCGAGATAACAAGCATGGGGCTGGATGAACACAGCAGGTCAAGCAGCATCATAGGAGCAGGAAAACTTGACGTTTCGGGCCTAAACCCTTCATCAGAAATGGGGGAGGGGAAGAGGGTTCTGAAATAAATTTGGAGAGAGGGGGAGGCGGATAGAGGATGGATAGAGGAGAGGATAGGTGGAGAGGAGGCAGACAAGTCGAAGAGGCAGGGATGGAGCCAGTAAAGGTGAGTGTAGGTAGGGGGGT
>JAHRHZ010000088.1:1287410-1298848 GCA_024137785.1 Ginglymostoma cirratum
TTCTGATGTTTAGGCCCGAAACGTCAAGTTTTCCTGCTCCTATGATGCTGCTTGACCTGCTGTATTCATCCAGCCCCACTGTTGGAATATAACCTGGTATTGTGCCACTTCTAATTTTATGGATTGAATAAATGAATGAATCAAGAAAAGATGAGCTTCTAACTTTGTCCACCTCAGTCGAACATCAGGACCTCCACATCATTCAATCCATGAACAGTTATTAAATTTCCGAGTCTATACTATCACACCACATAGTGCAAAGCTAATATTCCCATCATGATAATGTTACAAATGATGCTGTTGTGTCATACAAAAACATGAATTCAAGCTTTGCATCAATTCAATAAAAACCTAGACTATGTAAACTACACTACAACTGACCAACGGGTCATTTCATTAGGATTCTACACAGCCTGATCTTTCACACATACCAGGGAACTGTCCATTTCCACATTATCCAGTGCAGCCTCTGAGAATGGTAGATAATCTCCCTTCGCAGTCAACCAACAAACATAATGCATTTATTTATGAGACGGGAGACTGTCAAATGAAAACCTAATTGTGATAAATGACTTTTTAGTGAGATGAATGATCATCATCAAACTCAGCGAGGTTAGGCTGCTCTTGTAGTTTTGTGTATCACACTACATCAATACCAAGTGGGGAACTCATAATCACAGGTCAATCTTATAAAAGAAATTACAGCGGAAATCAATCTGCTTAATCTACAGGAAGGCAACATGCTAGCTCTAGGCTTCCCTTCACATTAAGCACCTCACAGACTTCAGAACTGGACATGAAAACATGATAAAAACTAATTCTATCAAAACCTGCTCAGTCATTGTTGATTTCTGAAAATGGCCCCTCACAGGGATGCAGATTGCCATGAGTTTCGGAAATCGAATTGCAGCCAGAGGAAGTTCTCCCAGGATTTTCCCTGGATCGATGATGAAGACCAGGACAACGATTTCCACTTTCAGTTAACACACTTTATGTCTCCGTGTTTAATAGATACCCCTAGCCATTTATTAAGGTCTACACATGACTGAATCGTAGAATTGGTCTGTGGCATTTTTTCAAACACGCAGGGAAGTAATGGTGATGTGACCATATAGGAGGCTGATTTGACTCAAATTATGTGCATAAAAGAATAGGGCTTTAGAATGAATAGATCTGAAGAAGTAACTCACTCCCCTTCCCACAACAGCAACAATCTTGCTTTTATTTAGCAATTTAATGAAATAAACCATTCACAAGATGCGTCGCAGGATTGTTATCAAATAAATTTTATCACTGAGTAGGATGTGATAATGGTGCAGGGGCATTGTTACTGGCCTAGTAATACAGAGGCTCAGGCTAATGATCTTGGGACATGTTTTCAAATTCCCACCACCGCAGCCACTGGAATTTCAATTAAGGAAAAATCTGGAATTTTAAACTAATCACAGTAACAGTGACCATCAAACTATCATTGGCTTGTTGTAAAAGCCCATCTAGTACACCTATGTCTTTCTGGGAAGGAATCTACTATCCTTATCTAATCTGGTCTAAGTGTGACTCTAGATCCACAGCAGTATGGTTGATGCTGAAATGACCTAGCAAACCACTCAGGTATTATGTCCAGACACTGAGTGACATTCCCCAGTTCATGACAGATCCATTCAGGATTCTCCCAAACTGTTACCATCCCAGGAAAGGAGGGGTGAACTGTTTCCCCTTCTTTATTCACTTGCCCACCCCAGCTGGTTGCAACAAGGTTAATTTAAAAGGATCCCTTCCCTTGTACCTTTCTCCCAGGATCAAATGAACTTGTTTTAAAAGGACCCAATTTAACAAGGATGTATTGAATTAACAAAAAGTCAGTTTAGCAATTACAAGATGTGAGAAGAATAAATAAAGCAAGGTAGAAGAATCCAAAAGAATAAAAATGTTAAAAGGAAAGAAAATACAAATTAGTCTTTGAATTGTTTGCAAAGAGTAGGTTGTTCACTGCTGCCATTATAGTGGAAGCTACCAATAACATTGACATTGGAAGTTGAACAGATGATTTTTGAAATTTTTTGGCTTTGACGGCTGATTTTAAGTTCCTTTACCCTGACCCCTCATTTTTAATTTGGTTTGCAGCATGCAGGATGAGACAATCTCCCTTTTGCTGTCCTGTTGGTTAGTAGATTTCTAGCACTCAGAGTAAGAGACAATATTTACCGACAACACAGGGGTGAGGAAGGTACAGTTCTTCAACTAACCTTCACAGTGTGCAAAAGCTCGAAGCCAGGCAGGTACATAAAAGAATGTGCTGGGGAGGCAATGGCCCAGTGGTATTATCACTGGACTATTAATCCAGAGACCCAGATAATGTTCTGGGGATATGTGTTCAAATCCTGCTATGGCAGATGGTGGAATTTGAATTTCATAAATATCTGGAATCAAGGGTCTAATGATGACCATGATTCATTGTCAATTGTTGGGGAAAAACCCACCTGATTCACTAATGTCCTTTAGGGAAGGAAACTGTTTTCCTTACCTGTTCTGGCCGACATGTGACTCCGGACCCACAGCAATATGGTTGACTCTTAACTGCCTTCTGGGCAATTAGGGATGGGCAATAAATGCTGCCCAGCCAGCGATGCCCTTGTCCTGTGAATGAATAAAAAAAAATTCAGCCGATGAGCTCACTCCAGTTGAATTGAAGCTTTTTTTAAAAAATCATTTCCTTGCGTTTTCTTCAAAGGGAAAACATAAAAAGCAGCATGGAAAATAATCCACAGTGTTGGCTGGCTGTTGAACATAGGATCATTGGCCTTTTATCATTATTGTCACAAGAGAACACAGTCCACTCTGTTTGAAGTTTCTTTGACACCTTTAGATGTTATATCCCATCAGTCTGACGTAGAATATTTTACTCTAATTGTCCTCTTTTACAACATATTTTGGAATTAAGGGAGAAAATTCCTGCAGTACTTTGGGATTCTTGACTCATTATTGTAGGATAAGCCAATAGGGAATGATAATAAAGGGTGTCTTTGCCAGTGACACCAAAGTCCCATGAAAGAATAAAAGAGAAAACTGAGCCACAAAAGAGACATCCAGATGTTGGCCAAAAACTAAGTCAAAGATGTAGGTTTTAAGGAGTCTCTTAACAGCAGTGAAAGAACTAGACAGGGTCCAAGAGGGAACTTCAGAACAGAGAGCCAACTGATGGTACAATTGCTGTTGGTGGAAAGAAGTATTAATCAGTAACTTAAATTTGTATGGCCCTAACTCGCACCAGTTCATGTACAGCCATCACTCATTGATCTACATTATTACCCATTATGGGGGTTGCTTCAATTTAGAATTCTTATCCATGTTTCAAATCATCCTCTGATCTCAGCCCTCCCTCTCTCTGTAATCTCCTGCAGTTGCACAACCTTCTTTGATGTCTGTGCTCATGCAAATCTGTCCATTCACTAATTTTAATTTTCCCATCCTTCGTTCTTTAAGCCAAACGGGCCCCAAGTTCTGCAATGCACCCCTCCCCCGCTTCCCTACTGCTGCTAATCTTGCCCTTCACCCTCACTCTGTTTCAAAATCTCCCCACCCCAGCCTCATCCCATGACCACCCCTCCCTCTTTTCCCCACTTCCTTGACCTGACACAACCTGTCCATCTACTGTCACACCTCTCCGCTCCTCGCACCTCACTGACCAATGCCCACCACTGCCTACCCGCACTCACCTATCACCCTCCCACCCACCTTCCCCAGCCTCACCCCTCCTCTCGCTATTTATTTCCGAGCTCCCTTCCCCCTCCCCCATTTCTGAAAAAGGGTCCAAACCTGAAACATCAACTTTCCTACTGCTCTGATGCTGCCTGGCCTGCTGTGTTCCTCCAGCTCCACACTTTGTTATCTATGACTCCAGCATCTGCAGTTCTTATCATCATTGAGGATTATCAGATCAGTCACGATCTCATTCAATGGCAGGGCAGACTCAACGGGCTGAGTGGCCTATTTTTGTTCCTGTATCTTACAGTCTTACAGCCATTGTACACTTCCAAGAGCAAAATGGAATGTGACACTCTTTGAGCTTATCAGATCATTTGTCTTTCAAACTCTGTTTGAGCAAATTTTGCAAGTTTCAATTTTCAGATCTGTGGTACAGCCTGGTATCCCTTTAAGGCAGTTGTATTTCTTCAGCTACCACACCTCCCCCACCACTTTTCTATTGAACATGCTTCCACCATCCTTTCATCAGCCTGATCCAGACCATCGCAAAGCAAAACATTCTCCTCATCCCCCTTTCTAGTTCCTTAGCCAACAATCTTAAATCTGAACACTTACTCACCCATCTGCCTGCAGAAATGATTTCTCCCCAGACACTTTATCCAAAATACAGATTATTTTGAATATTTATATTAAACCTCTTAATTTTTGAAGAAAAAAGAAAACAACAGCGTCAACAATTTGAGATAACAAGGTGTGGAGCTGGATGAACACAGCAGGCCAAGCAGCATCAGAGGAGCAGGAAAGCTGACGTTTCGGGTCAACAATTTGTTTTAATGTAGCACCCTTTCTTGTAGTGAAGTGCCCCAAAGTGCTTCATGGGCAGATACCAAACACAGTCCAACACCAAGAGATAGTAAGAACTGCTGATGCTGGAGTCAGCGCGGCCCTTTTCCTGAAGAAGGGTCCGGACCCAAAACGTCAACTTTCCTGCTCCTCTGATGCTGCCTGACCTGATGTGTTCATCCAGCTCCACACTGTGTTATTACAATCCAACACTAAATCATGTTAAGAATTGGAATGAGGAGCTAGTAAGTGAAATAGGTTGGAGAATTGTACAAGAGGAGAGAGAAAGTTTGGAATGTGTAGGGTTTTAGGAGAGAAATTTCTGAGCTGAGGGCAATAGGCAGTTGAAGTCATATCCAGCATTAAAATACAATAATATTGAAGGGATACCAGCCTCTCCTGAAAACTGAAATGAGTAAAACTTACTTGAGCTGAAAAAAAACTATGTTCTATTTTGCTCTTGGAAGTATATGATGCCTGTAAGACTGTAAGGCACAGGAGCAGAATTAGGCCATTCAGCCCATCGAGTCTGCCCCGCCATTCAAGGAGATCATGGCTGATCTGGTCATCCACAATGGCGAAGAGATGAAAGTTGAGGATTCTTGCCTGGGAGGGTTCCAGACCTGGATCAGGCAACAGAGTGAGGAAGCTGCAGGGAGAGGCAGGGGTTTGAAAAATATGGGCGAGAAATTTATAATGAAGGCGTTGCTGAACCAGGCACCCAGGTGGGTCAATGAGTGCGGATTTGAAGGGCAAATGGGACTTGGTGCAAGTAAAGATGTAACATTCTTCGGTGTAAAGTGTGGCACCCAGAACCTGGCACAATATGAGGCGTGCGAGAGGGATGTGAGGGATTGTAAAAGTGCTGCTGAGTGAGAGGAAGACTGGCTTTACAATTCCAATGAAAATACCAGAATAGGAGCTTGACTGAGTCTTCGACTAATCAGTCACAGAGGTGCCGAAGGAAAGCATCTCTTTCCTCAGAAAATCTCCGAGCAGTGATCCGTCTCATGATTGAAAGGTTTAATTTACAGGAGCTACCGACACAGTATCATAATTAAACAGTTAGTGCTCAGATGCATATTTGTCAAATTTAGAGCATTCGTCCCACAAATCTGGAGGGTATGATAAATGGGCTATGGGTGCTTTACTCTTTCACTCTCCTCCATCTCCCCCAACTCTATTTTTATCTATTTCAGATGAGCAGCAGGTAATGAAATCAAGTTAATTATGTTTTAGCATCAGGAGGGGAGTCGATGAATGAGGTTTGGGACTTTTTTTTAGCTTATTTGTTTCGGTAATGATGCTGGGGCTGGGGGGAGCGATGAATTACTGTCGGGAAGTAGTTACAATTGTACAGTAGGTTACTGGTTACCACCTGAGCGATCACATACAGCAACATTCAATGTTGTAACACTGCCTGCCCCCGTTATTATTAAAAAAGGGCATCATCTTTGAATCAGTCCTCAACTGTGGATTGTCCTCCCTGAGTCCCACCTCAGCACTAGATTCTGACTGGACGCCTTCTGAGACTGAGGATCGGGCTTGATCCATGACTGAATCTTGAAATTATTTGTGTTGGGATAATAGTTATGTCACTGGATTAGGGGACACGGGTTCAAATCCCACCACAAAGCAGATAGTGGAATTTAAACGCAATGTATTAATCTGGAAAATCTAGGCAGTGACAGTAATGGGGACCACAGCAATTGGAAAAGCCCTTCAGATTCCCTCATGTCCTTCAGGGAAGGAAATCTGCTGCCGTTACCTGGTCTGGCCTACATGTGACTCCAGACCGACAGCAATGTGCTTGACTCTTAACTGCCCTCTGAAATGGGCCACTTAGTTCAGGGGCAGTTAGGGATGGACCATAAATGCTGGCCCAGCCAGCGACACACGCATCCCATCAAAGACTAAAGAAAAAATATTGCTTGCTTCAATGTTAATTTGTTAACTGATTTAACTGAAATGAACCAATTTATCTGCAATTAATTGATTTAACTGTGATTTAACTGATTTAACTGATCGCAGCAGAAGCTTGGAATTCTGCAGAAAGCTTCAAGACTGAAAAAAAGGTTTGAGTTCCCAAATCTTGTCATCTTGCTTCAATAACTCATCCCCCACCCAGTGACCATTGGTCACCCAACATGTCGATTCACAGGGATAGTAAGAACTGCCGATGCTGGAGTCAGCGACAACGCAGTGTGGAGCTGGAGGAACACAGCAGGCCAGGCAGCATCAGGAGAGCAGGAAAGTGGACGTTTCGGGTCGGGACCCTTCATCAGAAGCCGAAACGTCAACTCTCCTGCTCCTTGGGTGCTTCCTGGCCTGCTGTGTTCCTCCATCTCCACACTGTGATGTCTATTCACAGGCTCCTATTGTCTCCAGTCAAT
The DNA here is from genome assembly GCA_024137785.1 of Ginglymostoma cirratum. Taxonomy (NCBI): domain Eukaryota; kingdom Metazoa; phylum Chordata; class Chondrichthyes; order Orectolobiformes; family Ginglymostomatidae; genus Ginglymostoma; species Ginglymostoma cirratum. Next base: position 1,294,352 of record JAHRHZ010000088.1, read on the forward strand.
CAAAAATTGAACTGACTCTTTGCAACCTAGTTGGATGACTCTTGATTGTCAAACAACCCTTTCCACTCCATACCCAACAACTACATAAATAATATTTAAAGAAACATAACCAAAGAGGGTACTTATGGCATACTAGTGGTAGTCCCTACCTTTGAGCCAGCAGATTGGAGTTCACGTCCCACACTGCTTCAAAACCATGTAATAACATCTCTGAACAGGTTGATTAATACAATATCTAAGTGTGTCCAAAGGCAACAGGTAAAGAAGCATTTTGCTCTTAAAAAAAAGCCATGATTTTTCTTCCTGGTTTCTCACTGCAATTCCCCGGAGATTAATCTTCAACTCCTCAAGACTCCAGGGCATCCTGGAGGTTTGGTCATCGAGGCAGGGAAGAGAAGTATCAGGTAAGATGCCACTTCTTACTTCTGTGCTGAATCCTGCTGATAAAGGGGGAGAAGGTGGCACAGTTCGTCTGTGGAGACTTTCATGAGATTTGTTTCTGGCTGGGGCAACAGTTGCTGTCCGATCTTAGATGCGCACAGGGCAGTTTAGTGTCAGCCGCATTGCTGTGGGTTTGCAGTCAGACGTAGGCCAGACTGGGTAAGGGCAGCAGTTTTCTTCCCTAAAGGACATTCGTGAACCAGGTGGGTTTTTACAACATTTGTCAGTGATTAACATGATCACAATCAGACCAAGTTTTTGTTTCAGATTTTTACCGAATTCAAATTTACCCCTGTGCCACAATAAGACTTGAACTCATATTTCACGTACAGTATGGCAATGTGAGAGTCTGTGGACTGCCTTCTGAAATAGCCCTCGAAATACCTCCTGAGAATAAATGGGGAAAGGTAACAAAAGTTAGCCTTGGCGGAGGAATCACAGTTTGGTATGACAACTGGCATACCCAGGACCGTAAGAAGCTACAGAAAGTTGTGAACACAGCTCAGTCCATCATGCAAATAGACCTTCCAATATCCATCCATTGACTCCATTTATACTTCTCGCTGCCTCGGGAACCATAATCAAAGACACCTCTGACTCCAGCTATAATCTCTTCCAACCTCTTCTGTCGGGAGAAGACACAAAACCTTAAACACGTACAAACAGATTCAAGAGCAGCTTTTTCCCTGCTGTTATTAGATTTCTGAATGGGACTCTCAAATTTTAAATTTAATGTTGATCTCGCTGTTTGTGCACCTTCTCTGCAGCTATAACACTGTGTTCCTTGCTCTGTTCTATTACTCAAATGCACTTTGTATGGTATGATCTGCCTGTAGTTCCCGCAAAACAAAAGTTTTCACTGTACCTAGGTACATGTGACAATAATAAATCAAATCAAAGTCAATGCCCCAATCCCATGAAAAGCAAAGAATAAAATCTCCATCCATACAGCTTTATGGGACCCAGGTTAAAGCAAAGTACTGCGGATGCTGAAAATCTGAAATTAAAACAGAAAGTGCCGGGGAAATTCAGCAGGTCTGGCAGCATCAGGAGAACGGGAAACAGAGTTAATGTTTGAGTCCAATGCAACTCTTCTTTGGAACTCAACTTTAGGGAGCTATGTCCAAATAAAGACTATGGGAATAGGAAGCAACATGAAGTGGAGGCAGATGCCAAGATTATATTGAATGATGTGACAGGCTGGAGGGCTATTGAGCAAATTCTTATTTCAACCGCTCCAGCAGCGCAGCGTTCCCTTGGCACAGCCCTGCTGTGTCAGCCAGGATTTGTGTACAATTCCTCGAGATGGTGTTTCTGAACCTTTGACCTTGGGGAGCTCTCCAGTGAGTCACAGAAAGCAACCAGAGTCAAATGACGGTTCTGCTACCACATTCTCCCATTCCTCAGATGACATGTCCATCCTTGGCCTCCTGCAATGCCACAGTGATGCCACCCGAAGGCTGCAGGAACAGCAAATCATATTCAGCCTGGGAACCCTGCAGCCCCATGGCATCAATGTGGATTTCACAAGCTTCAAAATCTCCCCTCCCCCAACCGCATCCCAAAACCAGCCCAGCTCATCTCCACCTCCCCCTCTCTCCCTATTTATTTCAGAACCCTCTTCCCCTCCCCCATTTCTGATGAAGGGTCTAGGCCCGAAACGTCAAGTTTTCTTGCTCCTATGATGCTGCTTGACCTGCTGTGTTCATCCAGCCCCATGCTTGTTATCTCACATTCTCCTCACTAACTGGATTATCGAACCCTGCATTCAGAGGCTGAGGAATCCAAGTTGTTGGTTTGCTTTGTGCTTTCTGTCTCTGAGTTGAACTCATATTACAGATCGAGAGATCCAGCTCTTGCCTCGCTAAGCTGTCTGAGTGAATCAGCTCAGCCGGTCCTCTGTGCTGACTAGAGCCTCTGGCAGGCTGTACACATTAGGACTCTGAGCAATCCTGATAACTCGAAAACAGGCACCAGAAGGCAGCAAGGAAATAAAGAGCATGTTTTAATATTTTCTCTCTCCCTGTCTCCCTTTGACATCTCCTGTCACTCAGGCAAAATCAGCCAAGCAGTAGGTACAATGCAAGGAGCCCTGGGAGCTGTGTGCAAATGGGTACTACTGTTTGGGACAGAATGCTGCATAATTGCTTGGCGTATCATGCTGGGACAGATTGTTTTTGGATCTGAGAGGGGCTCCAGGGTCAGACGTGGGAGCTGCAGTATAGAGTGTTAATGCTCCCACCTTGGAGAGTGTGAAATGAGGCAGCTGGAGACTGATCTCCCCCCCTCCCCCCACCAAGAAGCTTGACAGAACGTCCAATGGTGTGTATTCATAATCAGAAAGCTACCAAAATAATTAAAAGCTCTTTTTCTTTCCCTCTCACTTCCAGTAGTGAATATGGAAAATTTAATTGGCAGGATTTTGAGAGGATGCAGTCTCGATGTCCTGATAAAAATATATTGTGTTTCTCTCATTATATATCAGGGAAGATATATTGTCTTTGGAGATGGATGCAATCCATGATCACCAGTGTGACATTGGGTTAGATGATGAGGCAGTTATAAACAGACTGACTATGACTTGCATTCCCTCAAGATTAAACAGACAAATCAATGTGTTTAAGATGGTCACAGGAATAGATAGTATCAAGAAGAGAGAGGCTATCTCCCCTGGGGCTGAGTTCATGACAAGACACTTAAAATTAGACCAAGGCAATTCAGAAAGCATATCTACACATAAAGGTGGGTGGAAACCTGAGGTGGAGATTAAAAATGCAAGAAATGCTCAACAGGTCAGGCAGCATTTGGATCTGACTAGAATCCTTTAGAAAATTAGATAAGGAGGAACTCCTCCACTCAGAGAGTGGTGAATCTGAGGAGCTCAATCTGTGGAGGCCAAGTCACTGAGTGTATTTAAGACAGAGATAGGGAGGTTCTTGATTGGTAAGGGGACCAAGCGGAGAAGGCAGGAGAATAGAGTGGGGAAACATATCACCCATGATAGAATGGCGATGTAGACTCAAGTGGCTGAATGGCCTAATTCTGCTCCTAAGTCTTATGATTTTATGGTCTTATTTGTGGAGAGTAAAACTATTTGTGTGTTTTGATGAATTTTAAACAGAAATGGAAATTGTGACTTAACTCCCAACAAAGCTGCTGCGGCTGGGGCATTTTCAGAAGACAAAGTGTTAGCTTTTAATTGTTAGACAAGTAATACAAACCTGAGGGGATTCAAAGGAATTAAGGTACAGCTGGTCTTACAGAATGACTGAACAGACTTGAGAAGATTGTACTGACCTTCTCCTATTCCAATGCAGCAGTGAACAACAGTGTTACAGAAAACCAGGACATAGGGATTTGGGAGTCCTTGTCCATGAATCGCAAAAAGTTAACATCCAAACTCAGTGGGGAATAGGGAAGGCAAAAGGAATGTTGACCTTTATTTCAAAGGGGATGGAGTACAAAAGTAGGAGGTTTTTCTAAAACTATACAAGGAACAAGTCGGATCACAGCTGGAATACTGTGAACAGTTGGTCCCCTTATCTAAGGAAAGAACTAGGAACAGTCCAGAAAGGTTCACTAGGCTGATACCAGGAATGGATGGACTGTCTTATATGGGGAGGTTGAATAAATTGGGCTGTACTCATTGGAATTTAGACAAATGGGAGGCAGACTTATTGAAATATACAAGATTCTAAGAGGACTTGACAGGGTAGATGCAGAGAGGTTGTTTCCCCTTTTGTGAGTCTACGACCTGAGGGCATAACATCAGAATTAGAGGGTTGCACGTTCAAGACAGACATGAGGAAGAGTTTCTTCTGTCAGAAGGCATCGAATACCTGAGTAGCCTGGAATTCTGGATTACTAGCCCAGTAACATTACCACCACACCCTAATCCCAGAATGCTAACTCTCAACATTCGATGAGGCAACAAAACTGCCCCTAAAGAGATAACAATGTGCAGATCTGGATGAACACAGCAGGCCAAGCAGCATCACAGGAGCGGGAAGGCTGACGTTTCGGGCCTAGATCCTTCTTCAGAAAATTCTGAAGAAG
>JAHRHZ010000088.1:1299248-1344185 GCA_024137785.1 Ginglymostoma cirratum
CGAAACGTCAGCCTTCCCGCTCCTCTGATGCTGCTTGGCCTGCTGTGTTCATCCAGCTCTATACCTTGTTATCTCAGAGTCTCCAGCATCTACAGTTCCTACTATCTCTGCCCCTAAAGAGATCAGTTCAACTGTCTATAACAAAATTGATGCTGTTACTTGTAATTGGACCAATGAGCTTGACAACAACTAAGCAAGATCCCTTTGATTACACCTTTCAAATTCGTTTCCTTCACCATCCAGAAAGACAAGAGCAGCATATATATGGAACACCATCATCTGCAAGTTCCCATCCAAGAGACTCACCGCCCTGACTTGGAAATATATTGCTGCTCCTTCACTGTCATTGGGCTAAAATCCTGGAATTCCCCTGTTAAGAGTATTATGGGCCCACTTACAGCAAATAGACTGCAGCAGTTCGAGAAGGCAGCTTACTAACACCTTCTCAAGGGCAATAAGTGCTGGCCCAGCCAGCATCATCCACATTCTGTGAACAAATAATAAATAAGCAGAGGAAACTATTCCAGTATATTCTTCGAACTTTCACACAAGTTCAACCCAAATTTCCAGCTTATTTTTAAATAACAAATATTATCTGTTCATATATGATGGTTACTGGACTCAAGATGTTAACTGTTTCTCTCTCCACAAATTCTGCCAGACCTGCTAAGATTCTCCAGCAATGTCAGTTTTCTGTTCGTTCCTATCTCTGCCCTCATTTAAAGCTCTGCTGCCCATATCCTAATCTGCACTAAGTTCCATTCAATTGTTGTCAGTGTACTCACTGACCTACATTAAGTCCTGGAGTGACGGCAACTCAATTTTTAAAAATTCATCCTTTTTTCTAAATGTTTCTTTTCGTCCGTGAGCTCATCCAGTCCTAGAATCATCCACAGTTTCTGTGTTTCTCCTCCAGTTGGCCCAGTCTTCAGTTTATTCATCTGTAAATGCTGCACTTTTCACCCTAAACCTCTCTGCCCTATTGCTCCTGTAGGATTCTCCCACTGAAACTCTGTGACAATTTTTTTTGATAACTCATCAAAGAACTGAGGATGCTGAAGGTTTGAAACAAAAATAGCAATTGCTGGAGAAACCCAACAGACCTGGCAGAATCTGTGGAGAGAGAAACAGAGTAAACGTTTTGAGTCCAGTGGGCTTTCTTCAGAAGCGTTTTTGTTTCATGTCTTCTTTCGTAGTTCAGTGCCATATTTGATTGATGATGCTTCTGGAGAATGCCTTGGGGCATTTAATTGCGTTAACGGCACACGATAAATGCAAGTTGATGTTGGTGTCCTGCCTCATTTCCTTGCTCCTTGCTGTTTTGCTTCTTATAGTGATTGGTGTTTTCCTCTGCAGTATTCGCTTTCTGGAACTTTCTGTGAATCATAGGAAATATTGGCTATAGCCTTCTGTGAGGTGTAAAGGGTATATAATCCAATTGAAGAGTTTGGATAGGTCCTATCACTAATATGACTCTTTCTATAGAAATGCTGTAATCCAGTTAAGGGATTCCAATGGCTTGTTTGAAGGGAAAGGTACAGTTTGTGGACTATGAGAGATAGTAGGTACTGCAGATGCTGGAGAATCCGAGATAACAAGGTGTGGAGCTGGATGAACACAGCAGGCCAAGCAGCATCATAGGAGCAGGAAAGCTTGACGTTTCGGGCCTAGACCCTTCATCAGAAATGGGGGAGGGGAAGAGGGTTCTGAAATAAATAGGGAGAGAGGGGGAGGTGGATAGAAGATGGATAGAGGAGAGGATAGGTGGAGAGGAGGCAGACAAGTCGAAGAGGCGGAGATGGAGCCAGTAAAGGTGAGTGTAGGTGGGGGGGTAGGGAGGAGATAGGTCAGTCCAGGGAGGACGGACAGGTCAAGGGAGTGGGATGAGGTTAGTAGATAGGAGATGGGGGTGGGGCTTGAGGTGGGAGGAGGGGATAGGTGAGAGGAAAAACAGGTTAGGGAGACGGGGATGAGCTGGGCTGGTTTTGGGATGCGGTTGGGGGAGGGGAGATTTTGAAACTTGTGAAATCCACATTGATATCATTGGGCTGCAGGGTTCCCAGGCTGAATATGATTTGTTGTTCCTGCAGCCTTCGGGTGGCATCATTGTGGCATTGCAGGAGGCCCAGGATGGACATGTCGTCTGAAGAATGGGAGGGGGAGTTGAAATGGTTCGCGACTGGGAGGTGCAGTTGTTTGTTGCGAACTGAGTTATCTCGGATTCTCCAGCATCTGCAGTACCTATTATCTCTAATCAGTTCTATGTTGTTGGGGGTAGTATATTAACATGTATAAAGGATTAGCTAAATATTAGAAAATGGAGAATTGGGTCAAGGAGGGAGTTTCCAGGATGACAACCAGTAACTAGTAGGGTGCCACAGAGATCAGTGCTGAGGCTGCAATTATTTACAATATGTTTAATGATTTAGATGAGGAAAGTGAATATGCTGTAGCCAATTTTGCACCTATCAAAAGAGTTGGGAAGGCGAGGATGACTCAAAAGGTCTGCAGAGGGCATACTTGGCAGATGGAATACAATGTGGGGAAATGGGACATTATGCACTTTGGCAGGAAGAATAGAGGAACTCAATACTATTTAAATGGAGAAAGACTATAGAAAGCTACAGAACGTAAAGATTTGGGAGTCCTCGTCCATGATTCACAAAAAGCTGGGGCCGGGCTCAGCAGGTAACAGGAAAGGCAAATGGAATGTTTGCTGTTATTTCAAAAGGGCTAGAGTACAAAAGTAAGGAGATTTTGCTAAAACTATATAAAGCATGAGTCAGACCACAGCTGGAATGTTTGAATGGTTTTGGGCCACTTATCTAAGGAAAATAAGAATGTAGGGTTGAAGACAGTCCAGAGAAAGTTCACTACACTGATCCCAGGTATGGAGGGATTGCCTCATGAGGAGAAGTTGAGTAGGTTGGGCCTTTACATGTCAGACAATAGAAGAATCAGGGGAAACCTTATTGAAAGATATAAGATTCTTAGAGGATTTGACAGGTTAGATGCAGACAGTTTGTTTCCCCCTCATGAGTTAATCTAGGACCAAAGAATGAAATCTCAGAATAAGGGGTTGCACATTTAGGACAGAGATAAGGAGGAATTTCTTCTCTCAGGCAATAATGATTCTGCAGAATTCTTTACTGCAGAGTGCTGTTGAGTTTGGGTCATTATTCAAGTGGAGATAAACAGATTTTTAATCAGTAAGGGAAATCAAGGTTATGGGGAAAATGCAGCAAACTGGAGTTGAGGATTATCAGATCAGCCACGAATGGTGGAGCAGACTCAATGGGCTGAATGGCCTACTGTCTTAAAGCCTTATTGTTTTATGGACTGTACTGAATCTTTTCAAGTGTAATCCAATTGCCTGTTCTTTACCATATCCTTTCCAATTTTTCCTTCATATTTCAACGAGTTCCTTTGAAAACTACAATTAACCTTGTTACTGTCAGTCCATCAGAGAGTGATTCCAAGCCCTAACAAGTCTTTCTAACTCAGGAATTTCATTCTTATGCAGAACTACTGACCCTTGAACCATTAGAAACAATATTTAGTTATTTATTTTATTTAAACCCATCATGAATTTGAAAAACTTTATCTAACCTTCTCTTAGCCTAATCTGATTGAAGTCATTCATCGATATTGGGATGCAAGGTCTACAAGATTTGAGCATTGGTCTAAACCATTAGGAGAGTGGGGAAGGCCCCAGTGACCTCTACTCTTTGCCTCATCAATGCATCATGATCAGGTAGGGTCACCTAATTTCGTTGGTACTGATGGGTAACCATAGCAATGCAAGTGTTGGGGATGGGTGTGGGATGTAGTGTGGCGTATGCCAGCTGGGAACATTTGCACCCCTTTCTCCCTTTATCGAAACGCAGAAGCATAGAAAATAGGTGCTGGAGTAGGCCATTCAGCCCTTCGAGCCTGCATCATTATTTAATATAATCAAGGTTGATCATGCAATTTCAGTATCCGACTCCTGTTTTCTCTCCATACCCCTTGATCCCTTTAGCCACAAGGGCCATGTCCAGCTCCCTGTTGAATATATTTAATGAACTGGCCACAACAGCTTTCTGTGGGAGAGAATTCCACAGGTTCACAAGTCTCTGAGTGAGGAAGTTCTGCTTCATCTCAGTTTTGAATAGCTTACCCCTTATCCATAGACTGTGAACCCTAGTTTCAGACTTCCCCAACATTAGGAACATTTTTCCCACATCTAACTTCTCCAGTCCCATCAGAATTTTATATGTTTTTATGTCATTCTTCTAAATTCCAGTGAGCACAAGACCAGACGATGCAGTCTTTTTTCATATGTCGGTGCTGCCATCCCAAGAATCAGTCTAGTGAACCTTTGCTGGACTCCCTCAATAGCAAGAATGTCCTTTCTTAGACCAGGAGACCAGAATTGCACACAATACTCAAGGTGTGTCCTCACCAAGGCCCTGCAGAACTGCTGCAAGACATCCCTACTCCTATACTCAAATCCTCTCACAATGAAGGTCAGCATGCCATTATCCTTCCCTTTATGTGCCACCATTTCTCTTGGGAGGGGTCCTGGCCAGCAGATGTGGGAATGGCAGTGCACTGGGGGAGATTTCTGCTCCTCAGATAACACCACCTGGGGTGGTTATCTGATAGGCCTTCAGAGTAATATTTCACTGAATCAAAGCATCCCCGGCAATGCAGCACACCCTCAGTACTGCACTGGGAACATCAGCTTTGATTGATCCAGTGGGAAGAATCCTGATAACGTAAGCAAAGAAGATAAAATGGATTAATTTTTTTTAGTAGGAACTGTATTCAGCAGTTTAATAGAACATTTTTTCATAGTCTGTACAGTACAGTTCTTGAAAGGAGTTTAGCCTTGTTTGTGCTACATTTGGGTCTGTCAATTATACCTGTGGTTAGAAACACCTGTCTGTCCTTCCTTTGACAGCCTCGCCTTGGTTAGACACCCTGTCACAGAAAGAATTTTGCTTCTGAAAGATGAGCCTGTCTATCTCTGAGACTAGCCCTGTCTATGCTGCTCTTATCTCTGTGGCTGCATCACAAGGCTGCAAATTTTCTTCCTTGCAGGGACTGTGGCCTGAACCACATCCTTAAAAGCCAACAGCAGACACAAAATGTCTGGTATCAGAGTGAATGTTTACATTTCAAGCTTCTTCAGTCATTAACTTTTCTTCCCCATGTTGTGTTCTCCTCCCAGTCTTGCACAATGCGGCTAGTATGTAATGATCTGAACTTGATGATGGTTCAAATGGGTTTGGTCATAATCTTCTACTATAAGACCACGGGACCATGGTTTGTCTGTCTGAAACAGGATGCAGTAGTCTTTGAAATTATAATGCTTCCTTCACTTTCCACTCCCCTTCACCCTACATCCATCCATCATCAATCACAGAGTCAGAAGGACAGTGATCCTCCTTATTTTAGAATGCAAATCAGGCACCTGGGCCTCATGATGGAAGTCTATAATTCAACAAGGTGAACGATCTGACTTAGCCAAAGGAGTTTTTTGGGAGCTTCCTGCAGGCAAATTGGCTGTCACATTTCTTACATGACAACAGGGACTTAATGTCAACCACATTGTATTGGCTGAAAAGAGCTTTGGGACATCCTGGAGTTGTGAGAAGTGCTCCATGAATAGAAATCTTTCTTTCCTTCTGTACTTTGTGAAACACTGCAGTCAATTTGCAAGATCCCACAAACAGCAAAGTGCAAATTGACGAGACAGTTTGCATTAGGGATCAATGGACACTGGGGACCTTCCATGACCTTGCTCATTTGTAGCTGTGGAAACCCCAACATCCACTGAGAGAGTGGACAGGGCCTTGATTTAACATCTTATCCTAAAGGCAGCACCACTGATCGTACAGGATTCCGTCAGCCTGGATTATTCCACAGTGAAGTATGTAACAGCCTTGATTAAATTCATCAAGATACGGGAGAAACTGGCTCACTGGCTGGCTGCATTTAAAGGACATCATTGTCTTTAGTTGCAGTGTGATCAGTAGGAAAGTGGAAAGTTCTGTAATGGCATTTTTATCCAATGATACTGAAGGAACGACAATATATTCTGAGTCAGGATGGTGAGTAGTTTAGAGGGGAGCCTGCAATGGTGTTTCCATGTATCTACTGCCCTTGTCCTTCTAGATGGAAGTGGTCATGAGTTTAGAAGGTGCTGTCTAAGGATCTTTGGTGAATTTCTGAAGTGCACCTTCTGGATAGTACGCACTGATGCTACCGAGTGTCAATGGTGGAGGGAGTGGACTCCCAGATAGACAGGATGGTGAAGAAAGCATTTGGAATGCTTGCCTTTATTGGTCAGTACATTGAGTATAGGAGTTGGGAGGTCATGTTGCAGATATACAGTACATTGGTTTGGCCATTATTGGAATACTGTGTTCAATCCTGGTCTCCCTGCTATAGGAAAGATAGTGTGAAACTTGAAAGGGTTCAGAAAAGATTTACAAGGATGTTGGCAGAGCTGGAGGGATTGAAATGTAGGGAGAAGCTGAATAGTCTGGGATTATGTTCCCTGGAGGTTCGGCGACTGAGAGGTGACATTATAGAAGTTTATAAAATCATGAGGGGCATGAATAGGGTAAATAGGGGGAATCCAGAATTAAAGGGCATAGACTAAAGGTGAGAGGGGCAGAATTTAAAAGGGACCTTAGGAACAACATTTTCATGCAGAGGGTGGTGTGTGTATGGAATGAGCTGCCAGAGGAGGTTGTGGAGACTGGTACAATTACAACATTTAAAAGGCATATGTTTGGGTATATGAATAGGAAGGGTTAAGAGGGATATGGTCTAAATGCTGGCAAATGGGACTAGGTTATTTTAGGATATCTGGTCGGCATGGACGAGTTGGCCTGAGGGGCTTGCTTGCATGCTGTATATCTCTATGACATTATGAGTCAGGAGGTGAGTTATTTGCTGCAGTATTTCTAACTTCTGACCTGGTCTTGTAGCCACTGTGTTTTTGTAGCGAGTCCAATTGAGTTTCTGGTTGATGGTAACCCTGATAATGTTGATGGTGGGAGGTTCGGAGGACATTTCAGAGGACAGTGTGGGTATAAGCACACTTTGTGTGAAGGTCAAATGACAAAATGGGCAAGATTTCACAAATTAGTCAGAGACCAATGAATAAGAATACCAACACATCTCCTTCCATCCCTCTCTCCCAGATTATTAACTTTAACATTTTTGTTGGACATGTTAACATTTTCTCACCAGATTAAGTCAGAGATGCTGATTTGGCAACAGCTGCTTCACTTGACATCTTTGCACTTTGCATGAGGTAATTTCATGGACAGTACATCAATGGGACCATGAATACTCACAAGTGATAGAAAGCATCAGTTCAAGGAACACACAGTCATTAGCTCTGTTGTACTTCAGACAACTACAAACACAAAGGTGTTGTTTCCTGGTGATAATAATATGATTGTATACTTGCAAACTCAAATGTTTAGATTTCAAGAATCCAGAAATTGAACTCACTCAAGTGTTTGTGTAAAATGGACCACAGTGCGCAAATACAGATGTGTGAGTATGTCTGCAGACATGTTAAGACAATGACATAGGAGCAGAAGCAGACCATTCAGCCCACCGAGTCTGCTCTGCTATTCAATGAGATCATGGCTGATCTGGTAATCCACAACTCGATTTTCCTCCCTTGATTCCCTTACTGATTAAAAATCTGTCTATCTCAGCCTTGGATATACTTAATGACCCAACATCAACAGCTCTCTGGGATAAAGAATTCCACAGATTCATTCTCCTCTGAGAGAAGAAATTCGTCCTCATCCGTGTCTTAAATTTACAATTCCGTCTTCTGAGATTATGTTCCTACACTCTGTCACAAGGAGAAACAATCATTCGACATGTATCCTGTCAAGTCTCCCAAGAATCTTTTATGTTTCAATAAGGTCACAACTCATTCTTCTAAATTCCAACAATTACAGGCCCTCCCTACTCAACCTCTCCTCATGAGACAATCCCTTCATACCTGGGAACAGACTTACGAGCGTTCCCTGGATTGCCTCCAATGCCAGAACATCTTTCCTTAGATAGAGGGACCAAACCGTTCATTCCAGCTGTGGTCTGACTTGAGCCTTGTATAATTTTGGCAAAACCTCCCTAATTTTGCAACTCCATTCCTTTTGAAATAGAGGCCATCATTCCATTTGCCTTCCTATTACCTGCTGAATTTGGATGTTAGCTTTGTGTAATTCCACACAACAAAACTTGTGTTTGTTGGGGTTCAGATGCACTAGCTCGAGGTGCTGGCCAGCAGTTTGAGAGACAGACCTTGACCTGACCTTTTAGTATTTCATAAAAAGCAGTTTGAGGTTGGACCTCCATCTGTCCTCTCTCCTGTCTCCCCCACCTGCTGTAAGACCCTTCACTTAACCCAGCCTCTTCAACCAAGCTTCTGGTATCTTCTGTGAAACTTTATTTGGTATCCATGGAACGGGTGATGACGTGACCCAATTCTGACAGCAACACAAGGTACCATCCCACCTGAAATGTTTTTGGAGTTTCTACACTGCGAGGAGTCAGTTGTGGATCAGTTGGTTAGTTTGTAAATCATAAGGTCCTTGGCTAATGTCCAACTCCATGACTTCAGAACAGCTATAAAGTCTGATTTGATTTGATTCAATTTGATTTACTTATTTTCGCATGTATCTTGTTACAAAATACTGTGAAAAGTGTTGAATAGTGTCGCCATTCTCCAGCGCCATGTCAGTGCAGGCTTGGAGGGCCGAAATTTTCTTTGTTCTTTGTTCTTCAGAGTATACACAGCACTGCCTTTGGAATAACCGCAACACACGATCCAACTACCAAGCATATATTAGCGTTCCTTTAGTGTTGCTCGGTGAAATCCAGGAACTCACTCCCAAACAGCATTGTCAGCCTACCTACATCCCAAAGACTGCAACAGTTCAAGAAAGTAGCTCACCAATACGTTCTCCACCAAAAAATGCTGGCCCAGCCAAAGTTGCCCACATCCCACAAATAAATATAAAAAGCTTAGAAACATCTGGCTGCTTATTTACTGCCATCCAACTGGATATTTAGAAATGCATGTTTTGTTTCCAGTTAAATGTACGGTGGCTCAGTGGTTAGTATTGCTGCCTCACAGTGCCAGGGACTAGATTCATTTCCAGCATAGAGTAACTGTCTGAATGGAGTTTACACATTATCCCTGTGTCTGATTTGGTTTCCTCTGGGTGCTCTAGTTTCCACCCTAAGATATACAGGTTAGGTGGATAGGCCATGATAAATTGCCCATAGTGTCCAGGGATGTACAGGCCAGGTGGATTAGCCACGGTAAATGTGGGGTTATGGGAATCGGGTGGGGGGTTGTGTTTGGAGGTGATGCTCTTCTGTGGGTCAGTGTGGACTCGATAGGCTGAATGGCCTGCTCCCACACTGTAGGGTTTCTATGATAATTTTGCACTGGCCTGGCAGTTACTTGTTCTAATTGCTTCCGATGGAACTCTCTCTCACTGTCAAATAATGTTTCATTGTCACACTTGCGCAGAACCTATGGACAATTTTCCTTCAGTATTCATAGCAGAAAAGGAGGATAACATTCCAGAAGTCCCAAAGAAATTAACAGAGTATCAGAGTCTAAATAGAATTAGCTTCAGTAAATCATCAATAATGGTGAAATTAATTGAAGAGTGACAAATCCTCAGGACCTGATGGATTCCATCCATGGGTGTTAAAGGAGTTAGGAAGATACATTGGCGATATCCTAACCATAATCTTTCAGAGTTCCCTGAATTCAGGAGTTGTACCTCTGGATTGGAAATTTTCTCATGTCAGTCCACTCTTTAAGAAGGGTGACAGAGGGAATCCAGGGAATTTCAGACCAGTTAGCCTAACATTTGTGGTGGGGAAATTGTTGGAGTCTATAATCAAGGGAAGAGCATCCAATCAGCTCAAAAAACTCCAGCTAATCAGGGAGAGCCAGCATGGGTTCAGGAAGGGTAGGTCATGCCTGAAAAACTTAGTACAGTTTTTTAAAAAGGTGACAAAAGTGGTGGACAGAGGTAAGTCAATGAGCGTTGTTTATATTGATTTCCAGAAGGCTTTTGATAAAGTGCCACTCATAAGACTGTTAGCTAAGGTGAAAGCCCACAGAAATGAGGACAGATTACTGACATGGATAGGAAACTGGTTGACTGGTAGGAAGCAGAGAGCTGGAACAATGGTTAAGTAATCAAATATGCAGGATGTGACTACTGGTGTCTCAGAGAGATCGGTGTTAGGGCTTTGATTATTCACAATATTCATTAACAACTTAGATAATGGAAATTCAAATGAAAATTGAGATTGAAATTCAAATGAAAATTCAAATATCCAAATTTTCTAACGGTACAAAATTGGACAGTAGTGTAGACAGCATTGATGACACCAAAACATTACAACAGGTTATTGCGGGAATGGGCAAGGCGTGTAGCAGATGGATTTTAATACAATCAGTGTGAGATTATCCATTTCGAACCAAAAATGGATAGATCAGGGTACTTTTTATGAGACACAATGTTAAACATAGTGGATGTCTGATGAGATTTGGGGGTTCAGGTGCATAGCTTTTTAAATGCCACAAACAGATGCAGAAAATAGTCAAGAAGGCTAATGGGCTTCATATCGATTGGGCTGGGTATAGGGATGCAGATGTTATGCTGCAGTTATACAAAACACATGTAGGTGCTGTGAGCAGATCTGGGCATCACACGTTAGGAAGGATGTTATGGCCCTGGAGGGAGTTCAACACAGGATTACAAGAATGATACCCAGACTTTCAGGGGTTAAGTTATGAAAAGAAATTAGGCAAATTCGGCTTTTATTCTCTAGAATTTAGAAGGTCAAGGAATGATCTAATTGAGGCCTTCAGAATATAAACAGGGAAAGGCAGGGTTGACAAAGATAACCTATTCCCATCAGTTGAAGATTCTAAAGCCAAGATCATAATTTAAGAGACAGCAAGAACTGCCCACTTCCTGCTCCTCTGGTGCTGCCTGGCCTGCTGTGTTCCTCCAGCTCCATATTGTGGTTATCACTATAATCTAAGAATTAGGGCCAGGCCATTCAGGAGAGATGTTAGAAATCACTTCTACACACAAAGAGCAATGGAGGGTTGAAGCTGTCTTCTTCAAATGGCAGTTGATGCAAATTCATTTGCTAAATTTAAATCTAAGAAAGATAAATTTTTATTAAGCCAGGGTGTCACGAGATATGTGTCCAAGGCAGGCATATGGAGTTAGGCCACAAATCAGCCATGATCTTCCTTATTGAATTGTGGAGCAGGCTCAAGGTGCTGAAAGGCCTACTCTTGTTCCTATATTCTTATGTTCCTAATTTAAAAAGCTAAGGGGAATATTTTCTTGTTGTTGAAATACTCCATCCCTTGACTTCTTTTTCTTTTTATTTCCTGGGATGGCCACCAGTGTTTGTTACCTGTTGTATTATGGTAATTCCAGACCACACAAGCACTACGAATAAAATAAAGTCACGATAGTCCTGCTAGACCACCGGGCTACTCTCTCTTTAGAGAGAGATGACTGGTGGTGGGTTTGTCCTGAGTCTCAGGCGAAGGGGCAGGTTGAGAAGGAAAGTCTTTTGTGATAACCTCAACCAGTGCCAGAATTAAACTCACGTTGTTGGCATTTCTCTACATCACAAACTAGCCGTGACACCCACATCCAGTGAATGAATAATGAACTCCAAACCCAAGCACTGTACCTTTAAGACATGTAACATTCTAGTATAAGGAAATGCACTTCCCATTCAGTCACTTTCTTGATGTGACAGTCTTAGTGTAGTGTCTTCAGTTAGTCAGCTATGTAATGTACAGTAACGCCAGCAAGCATGGAACCCATATATTATATCTGTGATTCTCTCGTCTTGTAAGTAAATTTCTAGATATCTGACTCACAAGAACATGCCAATTTGTGGTATATGTTACAAAAACAAAGATAGATAAAGCCACAATGCATCCATAATTTCTCTAAAACAGAGTGGATATTAGGTGGATATTACCCATTGTTATGGGTCTGGAATTACAACTCGACCAGACTGGATAAAGATGGCAGATTCTCTTCCCTTAAGGACAGTAATGTACCAGAAGTTCTCACATTTGCCATTATGGAGACTAGCTTTATTTTTTTTCTAATCAATCTGTTCCGAGATGTTATGACACACCTTTGGAGCAGATGGGGCCTGACTCAGTGGTAAGGAGACTAGCTTTATATTTGCTTTTTGAGTTTTTGTATTTTATTCCACAACTACTATACACGCAGGCACAGAAAATGTGCAAGATCTTCTCATAGCCAGTATCTGAGGTGCCTCCAAATAGTTGGTCTTCATGAAAGATGTATAAACAGAAGCGTTGAGGAATGTTTGCCATGTACGATTTAACAACACCTCAGTTGAACTGTATCTTCAGTAATTGCTCACTGGGACTTCTGCTTCATCTTCTGTCTTTTATACTTTAGACTGTTCTCGCGCTTCTTCCTTCACCTTGCTCCCATGTTGACACGAATCTTGCAACCCCAAAGTTAAAACAGAAACTTGCTTTACACTTCTTAAAATTTTAAAAACATTTTTCTTCCATTTCCAAAAGTGCTCTTACACACAACTGAACGTTTCATTTTTTCATCACCAAAGTGCTTGTACTTTTTCTCTCGTCTATTAATCATCACCAGCAAATTACCTGTGTTTCCCAATTGATTAATTTACATGCAAAACCCATTAAGGGACAGACAGACCACCAAAGGTGAGGGAAAGAGAGAGAGGGGCACTAAATCTGTGTTGCCCACCTCTTTCTAAAGGTGAGAGTATTGGTGGACACTGCATACTCACTATCCAAGGGCACCCAGGCAGGAATGTATTCACGGAAGGGCCTACAGTCAGTTAGCAGATATGAGCCCGCTGCCTAGATCTGTTTAGAGCCAGCCTGGCCAGATCCAGGAGCAGACTCATGAGGAGGTCCTCCAATCTCCCCACAGTCCTGTGAGCTGAAGCCCAAAGATCAGTAATGTGGAGCTGAAGTGCAACCAAAAGAGCATCAAAAGATTTTCTAAATAAATAAAAAGGAGGTTTCGACTATTTTTATATTCCGGATTCATTCATTGAATTCACATGTCAGCAGCTGCTAGAGTTGAACCCAGCTACACTGACTACTGTTGCAGCTCCTAAGTCCATATGACCATAGATATAGGAGCAGTTATTAGGCCTTTCAGCCCATCGAGTCTGCTCTGCTAGTCGATCATGGCTGATATGTTTCTCAACCTCATTTGCCTGTCTTTTCCCTGTAACCATGATCCCCTTACTAATCAAAAAGCTTTCTATCACTGTCTTAAATACAGTGAATCCTCTGCATCCACGAAATCACGGATCATGAATTTGCCAATCTACGCCAAAATTAAGTAACAACAAAAATCGACATCCGTGGGCAATAATTGCACTCGCGATTTTTAACATACTGTTAAATGAGCTCTACGCTCACAAATTTCATGAGGAACAGAACTCTTGCAGACACTGAGGAATGACTGTACACTTAATGATTTGGTCTCCACAGCCCTCTGCAGCAATGAGTTCTCCAGATTCACTATGCTCTGGCTGAAGAAGTTCCTCCTCATCTCAGTCCCATTAGAATGACACCTTCATCTTTCCAAGTTCAACTGTATTCCGATATTTCTTCAAGCAGAACATGTTGGAAATGTGGAATGACATTGGAAATGTAGTTGAACATTTCAGCTATGTTACATTGCAGAACTGAGGCAGGTTGAGGGATTTGAGTTTCAGTTCAGCCACAACCTGAAGGAATGGCTTGAAGTGGCTGGAGGAGGTGAATGGATTGTTCCAGTTCCTCGGATGGAAAGATTTTCTAGGTTAGACATCAGATTAAGACTTTAGGAGCACATTTTCCTCCTCAGCTCGTCCCTTTATAGATCCTTGTCTGCTAGGAACAGATGCCTAGGAATTATCTGTGTTTCACACTGTGTTCATGTCTTTTCAATATGAGTCTATTGGCAAAACCTTGTGCCTTTTCCTCTGGTACATTCAGTGGTGTTGGTGGGGGCAGGGGCACCATTGATGCTACGGTCAAGAAGGCACAACAATGCTTCTACCTCCTCAGGTTGCTCATCCCAACACTGTAAGAAACTACAGAGAGTTGTGAACATAATCCAGCCCATCACACACTTCAGCATTCCATCCATTGACTCCATCTACACTTCTCAGTGCCTTGGGAAAGCAACCAACATCAGCAAAGAACCCTCCCACCCTGGTGGTACTCTCTTCCAAACCCTTCCGTTGGGCAGAAGATGCTAAAGCTTAAGCATAACACATTCAAGAAAAGCTTCAACCCTGATCTTAGTAGACTTCTGAATGGACCATAGAAACTTAGCATCACTCAAAGGCTGAACAAGGCCGTTTATCACCTGTGCTGCTAAAATCAGAATAACATTAGCGTTAAAAATCATTATGCAGATTTATTCCATTTTATGGTGCTTAATTACAGGATAAAGAAGCAAAAAAAAGGCTTGATCAGAGAAATAAACATTGATCTTGCTCCTTGTGCACCTCCTCTGCAGCCCTAATATTGTGTTCCTCGCTCTGTTCCATTACCCTAACGCACTTTGTATGGTATGATCTCCTGTACTGCACACAAAACAAAACTTTTCACTGTACCTAGGTACATGTGGCAATAATAAATCAAATCAAATCAAAAAAGTCAAGTGAGGGGGTGTTGAATAGACGGCCTGCCACTCAATAAAAACTGAAAGAAATGCGGATGCTGTAAATCAGGAACATAAATGGAAGTTGCTGGAAAAGCTCAGCAGGCCTGGCAGCATCTGTGAAGAAAAAGTCTGAGCTAATGTTTCGGATCCAGTGACCCTTCCTTAGAACTGATGGTAGCTGGGAAAACGTCAGTTTATATGCAGAAATTATGCCTGGCGTTTAGCCCTGCACTTATCCCAGTTAATCCCTTGGCTTGAGGGCCCATGGGTAACCAGTCAATCCCAATGCCAGTTAATACCCCCTTATGGGCTTTGCTTCACTGCTGCTGGTGACACCCTAGCAATAAGATAGGGGACGGTCAGAACTGATAGTGGCTGTGTAAATGTGAAATATATGCTGAAGACAGGGAGAGAGGGAGTGAGCAGTCAGTGGGGAGATGGAGCCCTGAGACAGCAAAAAAAATCAGTTGAGTCCAACATCTGTGTTAATATCCTTCCCCCTCACTACCATACTGCCCACCATCACTGGAAGAGAGCTCACACTGTCGTCGAGTGAGAAAAGAAAATGAAGATCAGCTGTGATGCACCATGTAGTTAAATAGTCCTATCAAAACCCACAGCCTAGTGCAGTGTGTATGAAGAGAAAATAATTGGAAAACACAACAGCAAGACTTTACTTATTATTACAGCTTTAGACACAAAGCGTAAATGAGGCCTGAGCCAGTTAATAAACACTGGAACTCAGTTATGAATAGCAATGACTGCGAGAGTTAAAAAAATCATAGAAAGTCAACCTGATTAAAGGAGTTTCCCTAAAAGGACCCCCTTGGATCTGAAACACATAATGTGCGCTGGCTTAATTACCGCATTGGTACCTAATGATTCAACGATTTTTTTAAATGAAATTAATTTGTTAAGTAAACTAAACACAGTTCCTTGCAGAATGTGACATCATGCAGTATTACCCAGGCACTCCTCAGGGAGTTAATTTAAATTGGCGTTGCCATAGAAACTTCGCATCATTCAAAGGCTGAACAAGGTCTTTTATCACCTGTGCTGCTAAAATCAGAATAAGATTAACGTTAAAGATCATTATGCAAATTTATTCCATTTTATGGTGCTTAATTACAGGGTAAAGGAGCAAAAAAATGGCTTGATCGGAAAAAAACAGCCAATATTCAGTTAAATTGTACAGTTCTTCATAACCAAATGTTCCTAATGATATGTTTGTGGCAATGGGAATGGCCTTCTGTTTGTATAGAGAGACTGTGGTCCTAAAGGAGTATCCCAGTCCAATATTCAGCACTTCTGTGGTGTATTTTTGTTGATGGACTGATTACAATATCCTGCAGATTGACAACATCACCTCCCTAAATCTCCACTTCTCTAACTCTGTAAAGGCACAAGTCAGGAGTGTGATGGAACACTCCCCACTTGCTGGATAAGTGCAGCTCCAACAACACTCAAGGAGCTCGACACCATCCAGGACAAAGCAGCTGCTTGATCGGCATCATGTGAATCACTTTCAGCTTTCACCCTGTCCGCCTCTAATGCAGCCGTGTGTCAGCTACAAGATGCACTTCAGGAACTCACCATGGCTCCTCAGATAGCACCTTCCTAACCTACAACCGCCTCCATCTAGAAGGACAAGGGCAGCAGATACTTGGGAACACTGCAGCCTGCAAGTTCCCCTCCGAGACAAACAGAATCCTGACTAAGGATTATAACATTTTTTTACTCATTTGTGGGATGTGGGCATCACTGGCTGGGCCAGCATTTATTGCCTGTCCCTACCAGCCCTTGAGATGGTGGGCATGAGCTGCCTTCTTGAACAGCAGCAGTCCACATGTTGTCGGTTGACTCTCAAAGCCATTAGGGAGGGAATTCCAAGATTTTGACCCAGCGACAGGAGTCTGAAGGTGATGGCCATGTATTGCTTCCCTTGTCCTTCTAGATGGAGATGGTCATGGGTTTGGAAGATGCTGTCTGAGGATCACTTGGTGAATTTCTGCAGTGCATCTTGTACTAGGCATCTTGTAGATAGTACACACTACTGCATCTGAGCATGAGGGATGGAGGAAGTGAATGTTTGTGGATGTAATGCCAATCAAGCAGCTGCTTTGTCCTGGGTGGTACAAAGCTTCTTGAGTGTTGTTGGCGCTGCACCCATCCAGGCAAGTGGGGAGTATTCCATCACACTCCTGACTTGTGATTTGTAGACGATGGACATGCCTTGGGGAGTCAGGAGGTGAGTTACTCACTGCAATATTCCTTCAGTGTTGCTGGGTCAAAATCCTAGAACTGCCTTCCAAGCAGCGCTGTAAATGCACCTACATTCTGAAGACTGCAGCAGTTAAAGGAGGCAGCTCACCTTCTCCAATTCAATTAGGGACATTAACAAAAGCTGGCCCAGGCAATGATGTCCACATCCCACGAATAAATGAAAACAAAAAACAAACCCTGCTTTCTTCAGTGTCTCCTTGTTCCTTTCGGCTCATTATGAATGACCGTGTGTTTGTTTATGTCAGTTCCATGCTAAATCCCTCTCCACATTCCTCTTCCTTAAGATCATGTTTCTGAGCTTTTGGATATAAGCACTTCGACAGAGCTAGTAATTTTTCACCACCTCTGTATCTCCGTAGGGAAATGTGGGAGAGCAACTAGTCTCATTGGAAAAATTGTAAACTGTAAGGTGGATAGTATGGAACTCCAAAAGGACATTGACAAATCGGAGAAGTGGACAAATAAGTGGTGGGTGCGGTTCATTGCAGAGAAGTGTGAAGTCGTGTACTTTGATAGTAAGAACATTGAAAAACAATATAAAATAGGGGCTACAACTCTAAAGGGGCTGCAGGAGCAGAGGGACCTGGGTATTTATGTGCATAGGTCATTGCAGCTGGCGGGACAAGTGGAGATAGTGGTTAACAAAGCCAACAGTGTCCTCAGCTTTATTAATACGGGGATAGAGTACAAGAGCATGGAGGGGATGTTGAACTTGTATAAGACATTGTTAGACCTCAGCTGGAGTATTATGTACAGTTGTGGGTGCCACATCCAGGGAAGATGTGAATTCATTGGAGAGAATAGTTCCAGGAAGGAGAAACTTCAGTGATGAGGAAAGATTGAAAATGTTCCCCTTGTAGAGAAGAAGGCTGCAAAGAGATTTGATAAGAGTTTTCAAAATGATGTGTGGGCTGGACAGTGTAAGTAGGGAGAAGCCTTTCCCACTGGTAAAAGGAACAAAGATGAGAGGGCATAGATTTGAAGGGATATGCCAAGGAAGCAAGTAGTTAGGGTATGGATTGCACTGCTTGGAAATGTGGTGGAGGTAGGTTCAGTTGAGGTGTTCAAGAGGGCAATTGGATGGTTATTTGGATAACATAAAATCACAAACACATTGAAAATAGGAGCAGCACTAAGCCATTCAGCCCTTCGAGCCTGTTCTGCTATTCAATATGTCTCCTGTTCCTGCTTTCTCCCCACATCCTTTAATTGCTTTAGGCCCAAGAACTATATCTAGCTCCTTCTTGAAAACATTCAATGTTTTGTCTCAACTACTTTCTGTGGTAGAGAATCCAGCAGGCTTTCCAGTCTTTGTGTAAAGTCATTTCTCCTCATCTCAGTCTGAATGCCCTACGCCATATCCTTAGACTCTGATCCCTGTTTCTATGCTCCCTGGTCACTGGGAACATCCTTCCTGCTTTTAACATGTCTAGTCCTGTTATAATTTGCGAGGTTTCAATGATATCGTCCCTGATAAACTCCAAGGAATGTAATAGTAACCGATCCAGCCTCTCTTCATACGTTAGACCTGCCATCCCAGGAATCAGTCTGGAAGGAAACCAGGGACAAAGCAGGAGATTGGTAATTGGTATTGATGCTCACTTGAAGAGCTAGTGCAGTCACAATGGGCTGAATGGTCTTCTGTGTGGCTAATTCATTAAGGAAAGGAATTGCTGGCGGCACAAGTTTTCTTTGTTTGGGTAACAGGAGGTGATGAGTGTTATATGAACAACAGACAGCCAGAAGTGTGGAAAGCACTATGCAAGATACTTAAAAGGCAAATCAGGGAGGTCCATTCCGCCTCTGGTTATTTTATATTAATTCCAATGAATATTTAGCGACAATGAAACACAAGGGACACACAAACCCTTTTCTAGTACTAGACACAGAGGTACATAGTAGCATGAAGGATGTCGTTGCCTTGAGGCAGAAATGGCTGACATGATCAGACTTTATTAAATTGATTGAAAAAGTTGTATCTCTGGCCCTGGTCATTTGCCAGACTGAGATTAAACCCATCTATCCATTTGGAAGACATTCAGTTAAGGTGGAGTGTTACCAGCATTGATGTTTTCGTCAGCAGGACAATTTAACCTTCTGATTGGGACCTCATCGCCTAGCAGACACACAAAAAAAACTCCATTAACCCTTTCAGCCGCAAATTGAATCTATCCTAGCACAGCTCAGCTAGCTCAGTCCCACATCCAAATAAGGTGGGTTTCAGGTTTATCTGCAAGAGTTAAGGAATGTTGGCAGTGATGCACTTTTAGAGAGTGCACTTGTATTTCTGTAGCACCTTTTATGAATTCAGGATGCCCCAAAGCACAGCACTGACAAGGAAATACCTTTTGGAGTGTAGTCGTTTATGTAAAAGGCAGGGAACACAGCAGCAAATCTCCACATAATGAATCCTCACAAAGAAGAATGTGATAATCACCAGATTATCTGGTACTTAGAGACGTGTAGGGAAAATTATTGGTCAGGACATCAGAAAAGTTTCTACTTGTGTCATGCTGAATTTTTTCCTCAAAAAAATGATATAACAACAATAGTTAGCATTTACACGGTTCCTTCAGTCCAGTACGCCATCTTGCAGTGCATCAGAGGAGTGTGATAAGGCAAAAGTTGATATTAAGCCACATAAGGACAGACAATGAGGTTAAGTTTAAAAGTGGGAAGAAAGATAGAGAGATGTAGAGTCTTTGGAGCGCAGGCACCAATGGGGGAGCAATAGAAATGGTGGATGCTCAGGAGGCAAGAGATTTCAGATGGTTGTATGTCTGGAGGAGGCGTTTATGGAGGTAAGGATGGATGAGACCATATGGTGGGATTTGGAAACAAGGATCAGAACTTTAAATCCCCAAACAGAAGCTGATTTCTATCAATCCGTGCTCTCAATATTTTAACATCATGGGTACAATGACTCGATGCACTTTGAGTGGGGACAGGCAACTTGAGAGACGACAGAGTCCACAACCCCACCAGAGGGAAAGTTCGTCTGAGAAAGGGGCAGCGCTTCAACAGCTTGTGATTTCAAATAAACCTGTTGGACTATAACTTGGTGTCGTGTAACTCCTGACTTTGTCCACCCCAGACCAACACCTTCACCTCCACATCATGGCTACCATTAAAGAACAAAGAACAGTACAGCTCAGGAACAGGCCCTTTAGCCCAATTAGGTTGTGCTGGCACAACCTTTTCTACACAAAAAAAAAGCTTTTGCCTCAACACAGTCCCTATCCCTCTATTCCCTGCCAATTCATGTGTAGTCAAAATATCTCTTAAACATCGCTTCTAACTCCATCACTGGCAACACATTCCAGGCACTGACTACCGTCTGTGTAAAAAAAACTGCCTCTCACCTCTCCTCTGAACTGTCCTTGTTTTACCTTATACCAATGTTCCCTAATAATTGACATTCCTGGGAAAAAAGATTCTGATTATCCATTCTATCCAAGCCTCACACAATTTTGTAAACTTCTATCAGGTTACCCTTCAGCCTCCAACGTTCAAGTGAAAACAAACCAAGTTTCCCCAATCTCACCTCATAGCTACTACCTTCCAAATCAGGCAACATCCTGGCAAATCGTTTCTGTACCCTCTCCAAAGCCTCTACATCCTTCAGGTAGTGTGACGATCGGAAGTGTCTGTAATGTTCCGAATGTGGCCTAACTGAAGTTCTATACAGCTACAACACAACTTGTCAATTTTTATACTCTATGCATCAATTGCCAAAGGCAGGTATTTACTGACCCTGTCTCTGCTGCCTTCCGAGCCCAAAGTTCCTCTAAGATTAAAAAAACTCTTCATCTCTATTCTGAAACCCCTGATTTTAAAAGAGCGTCCCCTAGTTCTGCCCATCAGCTTCTGGCAGCTTCAGGACCCGGGGATCATCACTAGATGCCTAGGCATCTGGGGAATCCAACAGCAAGAAGGCGGGGTCCTTTTTGGGTTTTGTGGGGTTGGAGGTTTGGGGGCAAGAGCAGTATGGTGGCCTTCAGCAGCTATCCCTTTTCTCCCCGTTCATTCACCACCCAAACTTTGGCCTCAGATTGGGGAAAATCGAGGCCCACCCTTATTGTCCCAGCACACCCCCCCAAATCCAGCAGGCAGATCATCCTTGTTGACAAGTTGGGAATGCAGTTATATTTGTTGCCAGCCTGGAAGGCAGATATGGTTATAACTTGAATCTTATTCAGTTCTGGTTGCCCTGTTATAGGAAGGGTATTATTAAGCTGGAAAAGATTTACCAGGATGTTGCCAGGAGTGGAGGGTTTGAATGATTAGGAGAGGCTGGATAGATTGGAACTTTCTTCACTGGAGTGTAGGAGGTTGAGGGGGTGACCTTATAGAGGTTTGTAAAATCATGAGGAGGAGAGGTAAGGTGATTGGCAGGTACCTTTTCCCTCAGGGGGATTTCAAGACTAGGGGGCATATTTTTAAGATGAGAGAAGAAAGATTTTAAAAAGTCATGCGGGGGGCAATTTTTTTTTAACACAGAGAGTGGTTTGTGTGTGGAATGAACTTCTAGAGGAAGTGGTGGATGCAGGTACAGTTACAATATTTAAATGACATTTAGATAAAAACATGAATAAAAACGTTTGGAAGGATATGGCTGAGCCTAGGCAGGCGGGACTGGTTTAGTTCGGGATTATGGTCGGCATGGACTGGTTGGACCAAAGGGCCTGTTTCCATGCTGTGCAACTCTATGAATGCCCATGACTCTAAGTGACTGTTGATTGACCACAGGAAAGCGTTAATTGGTGGTGAGTTGAGAAGACCCCTGCTGTCTCACCCAGCAATGAACTGGTGAGGTTGTAAGAAAAGGGCGAGTACCTTTCTGAGGCCAACTTGCTTTCTTGCCACTTACCATGCCACCTCTAGGGAGGGAATAGCCATATCTTGAGCCGGGTGTGTAAAATCAGGCTATAGCACCAACGATAACGTGAGACAAAACGTTTGCACACAGCAAGTGGCTCGGGTTTCAAGTGGAAGTCTGATGAGGAAAGGATTCAGGTGAGGCATTTAAGAGGTCATTAGACGATTGGTCAAATAGAAACAATGTGAGGAGTCATGGAGAAAAAGGTAGGAGATTGGCACTGAGTTCAAATGCTCTGAAACAGGGGCTAGGCCCAATGGGCTGAATGGCCTCCTTCTGCATTGCAAGGATTATGTGCAAAAATTTCTTGCAGCCTCCGAGTAATTACTGGGTTATGTAATTACACATGTTTCCAGAGGAGGGAGCCTCTTCATGGTAAGCTACTGGTTGAAATCTTGTATAACAACATGTTGGTGGAGACATGGTCATTTCGAACTCTCTGCGTAGTACTCTCACAGGGTTAGATTGAGTTTTACATGCTGCTCAGCACTGCACTTAATCAAGGGTAAAATGAGAATGGGTGCAGCTACAAGGTGTCACCATAAGAAAAGACTTCTCTTTCAATGTTGTTCAAAATCCACTTAGACATGTGACCACCTTCTCAAGGTTGACAAAAATTGGATGTACAGCAAAGGAACAGGACATTTGACCCAAACAGGCCATGCCAGTGTTTATCATCCACTTGAATCTCCTCCCATCTCTCCTCATTTGAAGTTACCATCCCAGCCCTCTATTCCCTCGTCCTTCATGGATCTGTCTACCTCCCTTTTAAACATATCTGTACTGTTTTTGTGAACCAGGTGAAGCAAGAGCATACTGTTATTTTTCCTGTACTCATATTCTCGACAACCAGGTAATGTTCTGGGGACTCAGATTTGAACCCACCGTAGCAGATGATGGAATTTGAATAGACCTCAATAACTACAGCATGTGGACCGCAGTGGTTCAAGAAGGGAGCTCACTGTCACCATTTCTTAAGGGTAACTAGGGACAGGCAATAAATGCTGACCCCCAGCCACAGATGCCCACATCCCATGAATGAATAAGAAAAACTCCTAGTGTAGCGAGTTCCACATACTCACCATTCTTTAGGTAAAGAAGTTTCTTCTTCTATGGAATTTCCTGGTGACTATCCAATGTTGACTGAATGTAGTGGTGCCTTACCCCACAAGAGGGCACATTTCTTTGTATACACTGTTAAATCTTTCATTATTCTGTTAGGTTGCTCTATAACCACGTTTCCCTCAGGAGTAAGGAGAGGCATCGGTAGGGAATAAATGCTTTGATAGCCATGCTCATGCTGAAAAACACCTGAAACAAAAATGGATGGTCTACGGGGGAAGAGATTAACCTTTTCAACCCACAGTGGTGTATTGAGAAGGAGGTTCAATGAGGCGAAATTCCTCAATGGGAATGTTGAAACTGAAAGGATTGGCTGTG
This sequence comes from Ginglymostoma cirratum, assembly GCA_024137785.1. Classification (NCBI taxonomy): domain Eukaryota; kingdom Metazoa; phylum Chordata; class Chondrichthyes; order Orectolobiformes; family Ginglymostomatidae; genus Ginglymostoma; species Ginglymostoma cirratum. Next base: position 1,322,625 of record JAHRHZ010000088.1, read on the forward strand.
GGTGGGATGGGACAATACAGTTAAGGTCTATGGTGGAAATTCAATGGATAGATTCAAGGCAGGGTTAATGGGGAGAATATTTAAGCTCATTATCACACGACACAACTTATGTTAGTACCTTCTTCCTTTTCTGACACTGGTGGTTTGTGGACGTACCTGAGTCTCTCTGAAGAAGTGGCACGCTTCACAATAATCCACCCCCAAAGTGTACCTGGATATTGTTATAAAGTTAACGCAAGGTTTAGAGCTCAAAAATTCCAGCAGTAGCTGCATCAACTTGTCCATTTATTTTCCTGGTGCTGGCATAATGGGCCAAATGGCCTTCTTCTGTGCCATAACAATTCTGTGTTTTTGTTTACAGCGCTTCTTGCGGACCAAGAGGACGGACAATTTTCCTACCTCTCCTCTCCCTTTCAGCTGCCCAAGTAAATTTGTTGCAATTGTGGGCCTCCTCCCCTTCTGCCCAATGATTTTTCCAGGGCCAGCCCCTACTCCTCTCTGCCTCACCATCAACCCCCAATTTTTTCCCGTTGCCAGGGACTGAACGCAAATCATCCCCAGCTGGAGTCTTCAACCATTGGCTTAGCCACCTTTCAGCCCGGACATGAGGGGATGCGGTTAAATTCAGCTGGCTCCCCATGTTCCCAATTCCCTCATGGTCAACACCTCCAACAGCCTTGGCTGTAACACTTGGTTCACGGTGATTGATAGCTGCATGTGTGTTGGGGTGATGAGATCAAGTTGTCGTATAATCCTGAGCAGTCTAGTCAAAGTGCAGATGTTTGATTAGTAGCAATTCATCCAGATTTACTCCAAAGTGATCTACTAACAAGGAATTTGTTTGATAATCAAGAAGGGAAATAGGGATAATCCAGGAAACTTTAGACTGGTGAGTCTCACATTGGTGGTTGGGAAGCTGTTGGACAAAATTCTACGGGATAGGATTTATGCACATTTGGAAAAGAATGGCCTAATTAGAGACAGTCAGCATGGCTTGGTGCAGGGCAGGTCATGTCTTCCTAACTTGATTGAATTTTTCAAGGAGGTGATGAAGGTGATCGAGGAAGGATATTGTTTACATGGATTTTAGTAAGTCTTTCGATATGGTCGCTCATTGCAGGTTCACCATGAACACTTGGCTGCATGGATTCAGAATTGGCTTGTCCATAGTAGACAGAGGGTAATGGTGGAAGAGTGCTTTTCAGGCCGGAAGTTCATGACTAGTAGTGTTCTGCAGAGATCCATACTGGGATCTCTGCTGTTTGTGACAAATATAAGTGACTTAGATGAAAACGTAGATGGGTGGACTAGTAAGTTTGCAGACAATACAAAGATCGGTGGAGTTGTGGATAGTGTAGAAGTTTGTCAAAGGATACAGCAGGATGATAGATCAGTTGCAGATATAGGCACAGAAATGGCAGGTGGAGTTTAATCCGGTTAAGTGTGAGGTTCTGCACTTTGGGAGATCAAATGTTAAAGCAAAGTGTACAGTTTATGGCAGGACTTTGAACAGCATTGATATACAGAAGGATCTTGGGATTCAAGTCCATAGCTCCCTGAAAGCGACCACACAAGCAGATAGGGTGGTAAAGAAGGCATATGGGAGGCTTGCCGTTATTGGTCGGGGAATTGAGTACAAGAGTCAGTATGTCATGTTGCAGCTCTATACAACTTTGGTTTGGTTAAACTTAGAGTATTGCATTCAATTCTGGTCACCCCACATTACAAGGAGGATGTGGAGGCATGGGAGAGATTGCAGAAGAGATTTACCAGGATTAGTAGGAACTGCAGATGCTGGAGAATCTGAGATAACAAGGTGTAGAGCTGGATGAACACAGCAGGCCAAGCAGCATCAGAGGAACAGGAAGGCTTCCTGCTCCTCTGATGCTGCTTGGCCTGCTGTGTTCATCCAGCTCTATACCTTATTATCTCAGATTTACCAGGATGTTGCCTGGATTAGAGTGTATGAGCTATAAGGAGAGGATAGAAAAACTCAGGTTGTTTTCTCTTGAACAGTAGTGGCTGAGGGGAGACTTGAATGAAGTTTATAAACTATGAGATGCATAGATGGGTTGACAGTCAGAATCTTTTTCCCACAGTTGAAATGTCTAATAGTAGGAGGAATGTATTTAAGGCAAGAGGTGGAAAGTTCAAAGGAGACATGAGGGGCAGGTTCTTAACACAGAGTGTGGTTGAAATCTGGAATGTACTGCCAGGGGTGGTGGTGAAGGCAGATAGAATAGGGACATTTAAGGGTCTTTTAGATAAGCATATGGATATGGAACAAGGGCAGGCAGAAGGGATTAGTTTAATTTGGCAACAGGTTTGGCACAAAATCGTGGACCAAAGAGCCCATTCCTGTGCTGTACAGTTCTATGATCTATGTTCTAATCTGAAAGAAAACTGGTTGACTCACAGAGGGCCAGAGGAGAGCAAATACATCATTTCTCTGTTGAGAAACTGTTTGGTTAGACCAGACATTGAAATTGTGAGGAGCTGAATTTTTATCTCTTACCTCTCCAACCTGTGCTTGGCTGCATCATCAGGAAACAAGTCTTAATGTTAGGATGTTGAGGATGACAGAACTGATTTTGGCTTATTCAGTGAACATCACTGGGAAGGCCATAATTTATTGGCCATCCTTTATTATCCTGGAGAAGGTGACAGTGACACACCTTCTTGAACTGCTGCGGTCTACATGCTGTAGGCAGACGTACAATGTTAGTCGGGACAAAGCTCCGGGATCTTGACTCAGTGACAGTGAAGGAAGGGCGATAAATTTCCAAGAAGGATAATGAGAGACTTGGAGGGCAACTCGCAGGTGGTGGTGCTGCCAAGTATCTGCAGCCCTTGACCTTTGATGTGGCATAGGCTGCAGGTTTGGCAGATGGGTCTAAGGAGCCTTGTTGCAGTGCATCTTGTGAATGGTACACATCGCACTGCTATTGTTGCTGGTGGGGGGAGTGAATGACTGTGGATGCGGTGCCAATCAAGTGGGCATTTCCTCTTGGATTACGTCCAGCTTCTTGCGTGTTGTCGGAGGCACGTTCATCCAGGCAAGTAGAAACTAATATAATCAAACCCAGGCCGATTAATCCATTGAGCGTTACATTCAAAGTGCAAATGCTCATGATCAAACCCACACACTTTGTCCAAGTGATAAGCCCTATCCAATCTGTATGTGTTGGAGTTATTCCTCCATACAAACATGGCAGATATTAGACACTGCAGACTTCCTGGTGTGGTATGCCTTCCAGTAATGTAGGTTGGAAGAATGAGACAGGGTGTAGAATTTCTGCTCCTGAAAGAAATATTTTGTGATGGAAAATCTGCCCATTGTCAGGCAACAACAGTTCCACCTCCAGAAGCCTCCTTTGTGAGGCTGACAGATGAAGACAGATGCAAATAAACCTATTGTAAACTGATAACAAGTTTCACTCTTTGTATTGCTGTAAGGCAAATCAGGTATATAAAATGTACAACCAACCAGCAAAAATGCAACAAAGAGAATGTCCAAACTCTGCATCTTGGCTTTGAGCAGTTGAAATTTTTCTTCAAACACAGGCCACACACAAGATTCATCAGAGCTCTTCAAATCAAGAACGGCAAGACTCTGAGCTCAATTAACAACTAGAGTCATAGAAGCAGAGGAGATAGGAGCCTGCCCTGTCATTCTTCACGATCATGGCTGATCATCAAACTCAATAGCCTGATCCTGCTTTCTCCCCATAACCTTTGATCTCATTTGTCCCAAGTGCTATATCAAGCCACCTCTTGAATACATAGAGTCATAAGGCACGGAAACAAACCCTTCTGTCCAACTCATCCATGCCAGCCAGGTTTCCTAAACTGAACTAATCCCATTTGCCCAGCATTTGGTCCATATCTCTCTAAACATTTCCTATTCATATACCTATCCAGATGGCTTTTAAATGTTGTAATTGTACCAGCCTCCACCACTTCCTCTGGCAGCTCGTTCCATACATGCACCACCCTCTGTGTGAAAAAAGTTGCCCCTCAGGTCCTTTTAAATATTTCTCCTCTCACCCTAAACCTATGCCCCTCTAGTTTTGGACTCCTCTTCAAAAAAACGCAAACAAGTTTGTGAGTCATGATTTCCTGTGCACAAAGCCTCTGCTGAAGCAGCATGTAACAGGGTCATAACTTTAGCATCAGAGCTTGGCAGTTCACAGGAATGATGTTAGGAAGCACTTCTTCACATGCGGGTTAGTGGAAATCTGGATCTCTCTTCCCTCGAAAAAGGAGTGGAGGATTAAGGGACATTAAGGGTTGCAGAACCACAGGTAGGCAAAGTTAAACAGATCTACTGTGATCTAAACTGCATCATAGTATGAACACACTGGTGTGAATGGCCTCTTCCTGTTTCTAAGTACAGGCCATGCTACCCAGCCCAGCTATGATCGGACAACAGACCCTTTGATACTGGAGCAAAATGAAAAACCAGTTGCAGTCCGTGCCAGCTGTTTCTTTGATCTGCCCCACCCACGCAAGCATACAAACAAGGAGCAAAAACAAGCCCTTCGAGTCTGCTCCCTCATTCAATACGATCGCAACAGATCTGATTTTAACCTCAACTGTACCTTCCTGCAAACCCCAATAATCTTTCATCCCCCTGCTCATCAAGAATCTGTCTTCCTCTGCCTTAAAAATATTTAAAGATTCTGTTTCCACTGCCCTTTTCAGGAAGGGAATTTCCAAAGACTCAACTCAACAGAGGATCTCGATCGGCACAGGCTTGGAGGGCCGAAGGGCCTGTTCCTTTGCTGTAATTTTCTTTGTTCTTTGTTCAACTACTGAGAGGAAACAAAAAAAGTTTCTTTATCTTTGTCTTTAATTGATGACGGCTTAATTTTAAACTGTGACCTCAAGTTCTAGATTCTCCTGCAAGAGACATCCATCTGGTTAAGATCCCTCAGGATCTTATATGTTTCAATTAAGTCGCCTTGGACTTTTTAAATTCCAGAGGATACAGGCCTGGGCCAGTCTAGTCTGTTCTCAAAAGACATTCATTGCAGCTAGTTGTCCAGTAAACCTTCTCTGAACTGCTTCCAAAGTATTAACATCCTTCCAAAGTATGTTGACAAGTGCTCTACATAGTATTCCAGATGCGGACCCACTAACACCCCTTGTGACTGAAGCATAACTTCTGTCCTGAGATAGTAGGAACTGCCGATGCTGGAGAATCTGAGATAACAAGGTATAGAGCTGGATGAACACAGCAGGCCAAGCAGCATCAGAGGAGCAGGAAGCTGATGTTTCGGACCTAGACCCTTCTTCAGAAAGGGCCTTTTTCTGAAGAAGGGCCCAGACCCGAAACGTCAGCTTTCCTGCTCCTCTGATGCTGCTTGGCCTGTTGTGTTCATCCAGCTCTATACCTTGTTATCTCTAACTTCTGCACTCTTGCATTTGATTCCCCTCACACTACACCATAACAGTCGATGAATTTTCTTGATTGCTTGCCGTACCTGTACAATAACCTTCTGTGATTCATGCACTAGGACACCCAGATCTTTCTACATCTCAGAGCTTCGCAATCTCTCATCTTTCAAATATTCCGCACATTCATGAGGCCACATTTGGAGTCCTGCTTGCAGTTCTGGTCGTCCTACTATAGAAAGAATATTATTAAACTAGAAAGAGTGCAGAAAAGATTTACTAGGATGCTATCTGGACTGGAAGGTTTAAGTCATAAGGAAAGGTTGGTTAGGCTGGGACTTTTTCCCCTGGAGCGCAGGAGACTGAGGGGTGACTTTATAAAGGTCTATAAAATCATGAGAGGTATAGATCAAGTAGGTAGTCAATGGCTTTTCCCATGGTAGGCAACTTTAAAGTTAGAGGGCATTGGTTTTAGGTGAGAGGGAAGAGATGCAAAAGGGTCCAGGGGGGCAATTTTTACACACAGAGGCTGGTGAGCGCCTGGAATGGGCTGCCAGAGGTAGTGGTGAGATCAAGTACAATTTCGCCATTTAAGAAACATTTAGACAGGTACATGGATGGGATAGGTAGGGAAGGATATGGACCAAATGCAGGCAAAAGGAACTAGTTTAAATTGTGAAAATCGGGCGGCATGGGCAAGTTGAGCCAAAGGTCCTCGTTCCTCACTGTAGACCTCTGTGACTATTTTAATAATGTGCTTCCCTTTTATTCTTTCTGCCGAAATGGACAATTTCACACTTTCCCATATTGTACTTCATTTTCAAGGCCTTTGCCCACTCACTTAACCTATCTGTATCCCTTTGTAAGTTCCTTATGTCCTCTTTGCAACTCACTTTTTAGCGTCATCGGCAAATATAGCTGTCCTTTCATCCAAAGCGTTTCCAGAAATTGTAAAGTGTTGAAGCCCCAGCCCTGACTCCTGTGACATCACTCATGGGCATTATTCTTGCCACTGGGCCAGAAGATTGTAATCCATTCAAAAAACAGGGCAGAAAAACCCCATGCTGACCACTCCCAGGATAACACTGAGGGGATGCTGCACTATCGGAGCTTGTAATGTTTAGTTACAAAGTACAAGAGAAATGCTATCTGCTCTCTCCGTTTGGCATTAAAGATTCCATGGCATTATTCTGGAGAAGAGCAGGGGAGCTCTCCTTGCAGTCCTGTCCAATCCCTCGATTAACATCTTACTAAAACAAACCTGACCTTTATCACATTTCTGCTCCTGGCAGGTTGTTGTTGGCTTCCCCACATGACAATGGTAATTATACTCCAAAAGACACATTTTATTGACTGTAAAGTGTTTGAGGAATGTTCTGTTTCAATAACTTATTTTGTCTTGGAGCAATCACGAAATGCCTGTAACACGCACTAATCGCAAAACACTTCCACACCATATCATGTGTGTAAAGGTCCCTCACATAAAGATAATATTGCCTCTTTGTGCCATTGAAAAAAGTCTTGCATTTAGACAGCACCTTTAACAACTACTTGGCACCCCATAGAATGACATAATCCCTACAGTGTGGAAGCAGGCCCTTCACCCCTTCACGTCCACACTAGCCCTCCGAAGAGCATTCTACTCAGGCCCACCCCATCCTTGTAACCCTGCATTTCCCATGGCCAATCCACCTAACCTCCACATCTTTGGGCCATGGGAGGAAACCGGACAACCCAGAGGAAACCCACACAGACAAGGGAAGAATGTGCAAACTCCACACAGACGGTCGCCTGAGGATGGAATCAAACCCAAGGAGCAGTGCTAACCTCTAAGCCACCGTGCCTTCCAAAGATGTTTTAAACCTGTGGAGGTACTTTATGAAATGTAGCCATTTCTGTAAAGAAGAAGATGCAGTAGTTGACTTGCATAGAGAAAGCTCCCATTGAAGCGATGACATTATGGCAAGTTAATGGTGCTATCTGCTTGCTCTCTCAATCCCCAGCCAATTGTCGGAGGAGTTATTGACAATGCGATCAAGCAACACTTGCTCAGCAATAGCCAGCTCGTTGATGCCCAGTTTGGGTTCCATCAGGCCCGCTCAGCTCCTGACCCCATTACTGAATATAGACAAAAGAGGCAAATTCCAGAGATAAGAGCAACTGCATTTGACATCAAGGCCACTTTTGCCCGAGTGTGGCATTAAGGAGCCCAAACGAAAAATCTCCAAAGTGCATCCCAACCCAGGCCCATACGTCTCCACCCTATCCCTTTAACCCTTATATTTACCATGACTAATTCACCTAGCCTCCTGCATATCTGTGGACACTACAGAGCAAAATAGAATAGGATAGAATAGAAATTTATTGTCATGTGTATTTTCACATGAAAAATTTTACAAGCTGCCCTACTAGGGAGCCTATATTAATGACAGAAGTCAACCATGATAATTCAGGGTAAAGTTAACCACATTACCACAGCCAACCTACACATCTTGGAACTGTGGGAAGGAACCAGGGGAGACCCAGACAAACACAGGGAAGAGCATGCAAACTCCACACAGACTGTCACCCAAGGCTGGGGATTGAACCTGGGCCCTGTGAGATGCTACTGCTAGCCACTGAGCCACCACACCAGACGTAAGCCGCATTACTCTATCTGGAGGTCTCAATGTTTTACGCACCTCGACTCAGCACTTCCCCACCCCCACCCGATCTCAGCTTCCTCAGATTATAATGTGATGCGAAATGTTTAAGCATTACTCAAAAAAAATCCGAATATATTAAGTTCCAATATACTGCAATTTACTAAATTGATGCTTAACTGTCACTAATCCTGAGTATTCTGCTGATTAGAGTTACGGGGATAAGGTCAGCAGATATATGGTCAGATGGTGCAACAAATAACTACTCATTTATTACAAATTCATAGCATATTTGGGTCAGAATTAGAGTTTCTCACCAGGAGGTCTACATCTTATTAGAAAGTAGATTTCCACCCTGCAGCTCCTCTCTCACTGACAGATTAAAGAGTCCCCAGCTCTGGCAACAACATGAGTACCACTTCTTCAATGTTTCACCTCCTGCTCCATTTTCATTCACACTGTTCCACCTCACTCCCAAACAAAACCTCATTTGTCTGGAAACCGTCCTGTGAGATTTGAATCACACTTTAATTTCCTTTGTCCTTTATTGCAAACACATAGCATTAACCGTGTTCCAGCCGAATCCTTTAAAACATGTGACAGAGACATCCTGTATATATGGTTTGTTAGTATCGCCCAGGTCAATGTTAATCTGCAGAACTCCACAACAACAACAACAATTTGCATTTAGATTGCACCTTTAAAGGAAAACATCCCAGAATACCTCCCCGCCACAATATCAACTTTAAATTGATGTCAAACCATGCAATGAGGTCTTAGGGCAATGTCAATGCGGTAGGCTTTAATTAATGTACAGGAGATGAACAGGAGATCATGTCGTGCACCAGGTAGTGTGCCTAACTCTGAGCCAGAAGCTCCTGTTTGAGCCCAGTTCTAGGAGCTCACAGCCGAGGAAGTCACTTCACTGACGAAGGAGAAGTGCACTCCGAAAGCTTGTGTTTTCAAATAAACTTGTTGGAGTATAACCTGGCGTCGTGTGACTTCTGACCCTACTTTATGATGCACATCACATGTCTTTGGCAGAATGTAGAAGTATAAAGGGACCGACTGTGACCTGATTCAGACTCCCATTTCCCCAGCGATCGTGTGAATTGCACTTAGATTGGTGGGCTCCATTTGCTGCAAGAATACATCACCAGATCTAACATTGAATGTGATACCAGCCACAAGGTCAGCAAAATGTTGCTCTGACACTGTTCCATCCAAGCGCTGAGGGAGGCTTCCTTACTATAGATGGGCAAGATTGATGGGAATATCCCTTATGCAAAGTGGATGGCAAAGCATAGAAGGCATACAAGAGTTTAATTTGGACGCTGAGGGGATTTCAGTTAAAACAAAAACAGAGAGGTAGAAGATCATACTGAATAGTGAAGCAGACCAAGGGGCTGAATGGTTTCTTCTCAATCCACATGGCTAGAAACCAGACTAGGGCACGAAACAAACCTGGATCTGACCAGATACAAATTGAGGGGTGATAGTTGTGGCACTAACAGTGGACTCACAATCCAGACGCACAGGCTAATGGCCTGGGAGCATGGGTTCAAATCCTGCCATGGCAGTTAGCACAATTTCAATTCAATTAATTTGTTTTTAAAAATCTGGAATTGAAACCTAGTCTCAATAACAACATCATGAAACTACCATCAATTGTCACGGAAGCCCATCTGGTTCACTAATGCTCTTTAGGGAAGGAAATCTTTTGTTTCAAAAATAAACTTTATTCATAAAATTTGTACATGTACATTCCAGAACATTACAAAAGGTACAACAAAATTCAATTTGTCTCCATACAGCATGTTTAGCTCTCAAGTGTCTCAATACGAGTGTTACACTTCTAATATTTACAATATACAATCTATGCCAGGCTTTTGGCCTGAGGGCTAAGCACTTCAAATTGAAAATTACAGAAAATGCATCAGAACCACACTTTTCTCCCTGCACCACATTCCATTCTGAGGTGCCTAAATACAATTCCAGTACTCCTGTTTTTCACAATGTACATTCTTTGTAAGATACACAGTCCGAGGAGTTTCCCCAAAATCTAATGTCTCGGTGTACTATTGCCAAAGGGTCTTAGGTAGTGACATTTCCCCATCCCTCTGAGGTGCCTGTGCTGAGCTTTAGTGCATCATTCAGGACAAACCTTGGAATTTTTTTTTAAAATGGGGATGAGGGGATGAGGATGTGGCTGGCTACAGCAGCATTTATCACCCATCCTTAATTACCCAGAGGGCAGTTAAATGTCAACACATTGCTGTGGATCTGGAGTCACATGTAGACCAGACTAGCTAAGGATGGCAACTTCCTTCCCTAACAGGCATCGGTGGGTGTTTCCCTAACTATCAGCAATGGTTTCATAGTCATTATAAGACTCCTAATTCCAGATCTGATTTTAATTGAATCTGCCATGGTGGGATTCAAACCAAGGTCCCCAGAACATTACGTGGGTCTCTGGGTTAGTCTAGTGATAATTACCACCAGTCCATCACCACCCCCCTATCAGCCTGCACCATTCAGTTGAGGACAACTCTTTACGTTGGAAAACCAGCAAGGTTCAACGAGACCAAATATTGTCTTTCACTGAGTTGATGGTCCCTGAATCACAGTTGATATTATTCTGGCCTGTGTTCCTGGAATCAGGTCCCCAGTAATGTGGTTGACTAAACAGCCCTGTGAAAGGGCCTACCAGCCCATTCAGTTATACCAAACTGCTAGCATTATGGCTCTACACACACCACAAGGACCACAGTAGCTCAAGTAGCTGGCTTACCAATACCTTCTCAAGGGTGATTCAGGTGAGAAATAAATGTTCGCCTTGTCATATCCCATGAAAGAATACATTTAAAAAACTTAATCCACTCCACGAATCCACATTGGGTTTCCCATGTGGTGCATCGTAAAGTCATTGAGCTTAGCCCTTCCAAGGCAGTGGTAGAATTTTTCTATGAAGAAGGACTGAATTAAATTGAAGAGTATTTTGTTAGAAGAATGTGTGTAGTACTGCTTTCAGATCTTTATCTTTAGAAATTGCCAGATCCTGTTCAATTCCAGGTGATAAATGATAGCACTTGAGCCTGGTGTTCACATTCATTACAGGTCGTTATTTCTGGAGATCCACAATACAATCATGCACCTCCAAACTCAATAACAGTAGTCCCATTCTGCTCTTCGATAGCTGCACAAGTGAATCCACAATTAAGACCCACTACCAGAAAGCAATTAAACACCTGATTAATACACGATGATTCGAGACTCTCTGAAAGGAACTGTAAAGATAATTCCATCCTGAAAGAGTTAACCAGGGCATAGCAGGCCCAGGTTACCATAGGAACGCACAGCTGCTTCATTTCACACATTGCCTTGCCCCAGAATTAAGCTGTCAAAAATATCAGCATTTTCAACAGTTCATGCTCTTTGAGATCTGCAATCTTTCGCAATTTGCACATGTTTGGCGTTAGACAGCAGCACTACCTGAATTTTAAAAAAATGAAACGTGCTGCCTGAAAGACCATTGGAAGCAAATTGAACATTAGCTTTCAACTTTCAAGAGTCTGACATTTACTGTAAGATAATACATCAAACGGAGACCTCCACTGACCTTCTCGGGTGGACATGAAAGATGCCGTCGCAATATTTCGATGAACAGCAGGGGAGTTGTATGGTGTATCCAGGCTAAAACTGCTCCGCCCATCAACTTCACTCAAACAAATTATCTGGCCATTGTTGTTCGTGGGATCTTGCTGTACATAAATTAGACACCAGGTTTCTCAGCTACAGCAAATTACATCACTTTGAAAGTGCTTAATTGATTGAAAATCATGAGGGACTGTACTAAGGTTGTGAAAGGTGCTACTTCAATGCACAACCTTTCTTATTTGAGAAGGAAACGTTTGAGGGATGGGACGGGGGAGGGACAGTGCTTGGTGGAGAGGGTTTAGAAGAGCAAGTTGTCTGGAACTAATGAGATAGCTGCGGGAAAGAGCCAGCAGATGGGCCAAATGGTATTTTTCTGCACATGTGCGATTCACTCATAATAAATAGTGCCTACTGTGTGGAGGTTACCTATCACAACTGGGGCCAATAACATTCATTTTTCTTAAACAGCCAACATATTCAGTGTACCTGCAGCCAGCAAGATCCAATAAAGGGTTGCCCACGATTGTAGTGCTGTATTCATTCTCACAGGTTCCCTCACATGCCGTCTCATGGCTCCCCATCAAACTTGTGTTTTGTCCCATCTCTGGTACCTTTATTCAAAAAGGTGTAACATTTTTAGCACATCTTTACTTTGTCCACTGATTTGCTGGAGATGAAGCTACAATTTCTGAATTTCTTAGAGGCAATCTCCTCCCATCTCTGGCCAAAGAGAATAAAATCTTGGATTGGTGGTAATGTTTAAACGTGAATACGAGTGTGGAGGGATGTGTCAATCATTCCATCTTATCAAGTGCTTTTTGTCTTTCTCTGTATGGTTCTGGGGGTCTTTAGAACCCTTAGCATCTCACCCAAGTGGGTGATAGATGGGTTGACGATGAAAATGAGCAGCTGGCTGTGATGCTACAAAGGGGGAAGAGTTGCAATGTCACCCTGAGCCCGTGTCCTGTTCTTATCCAGGTTCAAACCTTCCAGCCAGGGCATGAAGACGAATCAGTCAAAACCAGTTAAAAACTGCAACTCACTCTAACCAGGGTCATTTGGAAGTAACAGGCCCCAGTTGACGTGTCCATGAACCAAGTAAAATTACTGGTAAATCTAACAGTAAACCAAACCTGACTGTCCAACTAACAGCAGGATTAGACTATGGCCAGTTGTAACTAGTTGTATGCTGGTTTCCGCCTCCCTAACCTGTCCTCCCACCTATCCACTCCTCCCTCATCTCCTACCTACTAGACTCATCCAGCCTCCTTGACCCGTCCATCCTCCCTGGACCGACCTATCCTCTCCCTAACTCCCCACTTACACTCAACTTTACTGGCTCCAACTCCGCCTCCTTGACCTGTCTATCTCCTCTCCACCTATCTCCTCCTTTATCCATCTTCTATCTGCCTCTCCCTTTCTCCCTATTTATTTCAGAATTCCCTTCCCCTCCCCCATTTCTGAGGAAGGGTCGAGACCCGAAACATCAGCCTTTCTGCTCCTCTGATGCTGCTTGGCCTGCTGTGTTCATCCAGCTCTACACCTTGTTGTCTCAGATTCTCCAGCATCGGCAGCTCCTACTATCTCTGCCCTTGACATCAAGACCACATTTGACCAAGAATCTCTCCATAACAAAACTGGAATCAATGGGAATTGGGGGTAAACACTCTGCTCGCTGGAGTCACACTTGACACATAAGAAGATGGTTGTGGATGTTGGAGATCAGTCACCTCAGTTCCAGGATGCCTCTGCAGGAGTTCCTCAGGGTGGTGTCCTGGGCCCAACCATCTTCAGCTGCTTCATCAATGACCTTCCCTCCATCATAAAGTCTGAAATGGAAATGTTCTGTGATGATGACACAATGTTCTGCACCATTCACAACTCCTCGGATATTGAAGCAATACATGTACAAATGCAGCAAGACTTAGACAACATTCAAGGTTGGACTGAAAAATGACAAGTAACATCATGTTACTCAAATGTTACTTTATGTTGAAAAAAAAGAAACAAACTAGCCATTGCACTTGACGTTCAAAGACATTATGATAACTGAATCCCCCCACTATCAACATCCTGGGAGTTACCAATGATCAGAGAGTGAACTGGAGTCGCCAAGTAAATGCTATAGTTACAAGAGCAGATGAGACGCAAGGAATGCTGTAGCATGTAACTCACCCCCTGACTCCCCAAAACCTGTCCACTATCAACAAGGCACAAGTCAGGAGTGTGATGGAATAGTCCCCACGTGCCTGGATGAGTGCAGCTCCAACAACACTCAAGAAGCTTGACACCATCCAGGACAAAGCAGCCTCACTTGAGTGGCACCACATCCACAAACATCCATGTCCCCACCACTGACACTCAAGAGCAGCAGTGTGTACTATCTACAAGATGCATTCCACAGATCCACTAAAGATCCTTAGACAGCACCTTTCAAACCCACCAACGCAACCACCAAGTAGGACAAGGGCAGCAGATGCTTGGGAGCACCACCACCTACAAGTTCCCCTCCAAGCCACTTAACATCCTGACTTGGAAATATATTGCCATTCCTTTACAGTCACTGGATCAAAATCATGGAATTCCTTCCCTCAAGGCATTGTGCGTCTACCTACAGCACATGGATTGTAATGGTTCAAGAAGGCAGCTCACCACCACCTTCCAAAGGGCAACTAGGAACGGCAATAAATGCTGATGACCGCATCCTGTGAGTGAATTGAGAAAGAAAGAGAAGGCTATGGGATGATGGGAAAGATTTAAAAGGGACCAGAGGCACAGCTTTTTTACACAGAGAGTGGTTCGTATGTGGAATGAACTGCCAGAGGAAGATGGTAGATGCAGGTACAGTTACAACATGAAGAGGTACACGAACAGGAAAGGTTTACAGGGATATGGGCCAAACACAGACACACTGGAACAAAATCAGAAGTTGCTGGAAAAGCTGAGGAAGGATCACTGGACCCGAAACTTAACTCTGACTTTTCTTCTTCACAGGCAAACAGGAGTAGTTTAGTTTGCGAAATTTGGTTGGTAGGGACGAATGGACATAACTCTATGACTTTATGTTTAAAGTGATTACAAAAGTTAAACATTGCTGAATAGAATACCTGCAGTGTGGAAACAGGCCACTTAGCCCAACAAGTCCACACTGCCCCTCTGAACAGCATCCCACCCCGACTCATTCCCCTACCCCTGCATTTTCCCCATGCCTAACCCACCTAACCTAAGCATCCCTGAACACTACAGGCAATTTAGCATGGGCAATCCACCTACCCTGCAGATCTTTGGCCTGTGGGAGGAATCCCACACAGGCACAGGGAGAATATGCAGGCAGTCTCCCAAGGGTGGAATCGAACCCAGGTCCCTGGCACTTAACCATTAAGTCACCGTGCTGCCCACAAAGGCAATTGTTTTCATCTTGCGCTCATCAGAATCAAAATACCAGAAATCCAAATTCAGGAAGGGAACAACAATTTATACAGAATGAATAGAGCTTGGTTAGAATTCATGTTTATGCTTCAGGGACAGTTAACTGTCGAACTTAGTAACAGGTTAAATTCAAACTAGGCAAGTCCACTCTATCAGGGCATTGCCATGGGATGCAGCAGGAAATGGCTGTCTTCAGAGCCCTTTCCTCATTGAAAATGATGCCATGTGTGAATATTATTCCTTTTGCCGGCAAAGATTGAGGCTCCAACTGTGAGTAAATGCAGCTTCTATTCCACACAAATGAATCACACTACAAGCCTGACTAATAATCTTAAATTGATTTTTGATGTAAATCTTAGTGTATTCAGGATTATTTAGTAAACGCTGTCTGACAGCGGGATCACTCCAAAGGTTGGACACTTTGTTCTGAGTTGTGCGAACATGGGTTGGTTGAGCATGCTCAGTGAGCTGGATGCTGCAGACATCAACTGGATATGATGTTTGATATGGTCACCTAGCAGGGTCTACATACCTGGCACCACACTGGCAGAGTCAGGAGAAACATTGTTGCTGAATCTACACTGTCTAACTCTAACCCTAAGCCTAACCCTAAACCTAACTCTAACCCTAACTCTAACCCAAGTGCTAACCCTTACCTTAACCCTAAACTTAACCCTAACCCTAACTCTAATTCTAACCTTAATCCTAATCCTAACACTAAACCCAACCCTTACCTTTACCCTAACCCTTACTCTAACACTAACCCTAACCCTAACCTTTATCCTAACCCTAACCCTGTCAAGCATTTTTAATAATTTTACACCTATCAATGAGAAAATGCTTAAACTTCTAAACTCTGGGAACCCAGGTCTAGTCTGTTCAATCTTTCCTTATATGACAAATGCATTGTGTGAGGTGGTGAGATAGCATTAATGTCAATGGACTAGCAATCCAGAGCTACAGGTTAAAGATCTGCGGCACATGGGTTTGAGTCTTACCATGGTAGATGGTGAAATTTGAATTCACTGAAAATCAGGAATAAAAAGCTAATCTAATAGTGACCATGTAACCACTGTCAATTGTTGTAAAAACCTATCTTCACTGATGCCCTTCAGGGACATGCTTACCCGGTCTGACCTGCACGTAACTCCAGACCTATAGCAATGTAATTGGTGCTTAACTGCACTCTGGGCAATGAGGAATGGGAAGTAAATGCTGGTTTGGAGAGTGGTGACTACATCCTGTGAATGAATTTAAAAAAAAACCCTCACTCTTTGTGTTTCAAAATGTCGAAAAGCATTTGATAGACTATAGAAAATGATTTTGCCTCCTTTCTGTATAACATCTTGACTTAGAGCAATAAATAGGCCTCCTCACTATTTCATACCCAGTTTAATACAAGTCTCACTCAGTGACTTCCATCTTCTCTGATCTATGTGTGAAACAGACGCCCCTATATAAAACATGATGGGAATTGGATGTCTCCATAGACACTTCCTTGGAAAAGGTGCAATAGGTGTTTTCCTTGCACTCACAAAGGAAAAAACTTGCTGAGATTAAAGCCAGTAAGACACAAACAAGACAGGAGAACATTGTAATTAAAATAGAGGAGAGCTCTGAACGAATGCTGCGATGTTGTTGAACTCAATGTTGAATCCTACAGGCTGTCCAGTGTCTGAGTGAAAATGAAGTGTTTCTCCAGCTCGCATTGAGCTTCCTTGGAACAATATAGCAGGCCCAGGATGGAAATGTTAACATGGGAGCAAGGTGCTTGATTGAAATGGCAAGTAAGCTTGGGGTTACTCCCATGAACAGAATGGAGGTGTTCCACAAAGCAGCCACCCAGTGTACATTTGGTCTTGCCAATATGAAAGAAACCACATTACGTGTGGTTAATGCAGTCAACTTGATGGCCATCAGCAGCGGAGCAATGAGAAGTGGGGGGGATCAAACACATCATCCTCCGACGCTTCCGCCATCTGCAATCCGACCCCACCACCAAAGACATTTTTCCCTCCCCACCCGTATCTGCTTTCCGGAGACCACTCTCTCCGTGATTCCCTTGTCCGCTCCACACTCCCCTCCAGCCCCACCACACCCGGCACTTTTCCCTGCAACCGCAGGAAGTGCTACACCTGCCCCCACACCTCCTCCCTCACCCCAATCCCAGGCCCCAAGAAGACTTTCCACATCAAGCAGATGTTCACCTGCACATCCGTTAATGTGGTATACTGCATTCGCTGTTCCCGCTGTGGCCTCCTCCACATTGCGGAAACCAAGCGGAGGCTTGGGGACCGCTTAGCAGAACACCTACGCTCAGTTCGCAACAAACAACTGCACCTCCCAGTCACAAACAATTTCAACTCCCCCTCCCATTCCTCAGACGACATGTGCATCCTGGGCCTCCTGCAGTGCCACAACGATACCATCTGAAGGTTGCAGGAACAGCAACTCATATTCAGCTTGGGATGCCTGCAGCCCAATGGTATCAATGTGGACTTCACAAGCTTCAAAATCTCCCTTCCCCCAACCGCATCCCAAAACCAGCCCAGCTCGTCCCCGCCTCCCTAACCTCCCTTCCTCCCACCTCAAGCCCCACCCCTATCTCCTACCTACTAACCTCATCCCGCCCCCTTGACCTGTCCGTCCTCCCTGGACTGACCTATCTCCTCCCTAACTCCCCACCTACACTCACCTTTACTGGCTCCATCCCTGCCTCTTTAACCTGTCTGTCTCCTCTCCACCTATCTTCTCCTCTATCCACCTTCTATCCGCCTCCCCCTCTCTCCCTATTTATTTCAGAACCCCCTTCCCCTCCCCCATTTCTGAAGAAGGGTCAAGGCCCAAAACATCAGCCTTCCTGCTCCTCTGATGCTGCTTGGTCTGCTGTGTTCATCCAGCTCTACGCCTTGTTATATCAGAGAAACAAGAGAGCCAGGTTAGAGGAATGGGGAATTCTTGGAGGGGTGTGGAGGAGATTACAGAGACAGGGAGGGTGGGTGTGGGCAGAGAAAGATTTGAAAATGAAGATGAGAAATTGACATTGAAATCCTCTTTTCCTCAGTATCCAAAGCTACTGATAAAAATAGATCGCAGTTGACATTGCTGCCCATTACTGAAGCAGCAGCACAATGAACTTTCCTTTCAAAATATCCATGCTCAGGTTATTCAATTGTAAACCAGTTTTGAGACGAATAATCACTATTGAACTGTATTGATTTGACTGTAAAGGGTGAATTGCTCAGGCTGACGGAAAATGTGAGGTTATGCATTTTAGTAGGAAGAACAGAGGAGCTGAATATTATTTCAGCATAGAAATATTTCAGAGAGCTACAGGACAGAGGGATTTGGGAATTCTTGCGCATAATCACAAAAAGCTAGCTTCCAAATTTAGCAGGAAATAGGGAAGGAAAACGAAGAGTTAACCTTTATCTCAAAGGGAATGGAGTATAAAAATAGGGATGTTTTGTAAAAGCTATACAAGGTACTAGTTGGATGACAACTGGAATACTGTGAAAAGTTTTGGGCCCCTTAACTAAAGAAAGATAAGTTGGCGTTGGAGGCAGTGCAGAGAAGGTTCACTAGGCTGAGGGTGTTAGGCCTGTACTCATTGGAATATCAACGAATGATCCTATTGAAGCATACAAGGTTGTTAGGGGGCTATATGGTAGATGTGGAAACGCTGTTTCCCCCTGTGGGAGAGTCTAGGATCACAGGGCGTAATCTCAGAAATGAGAAGGGTATTCATCCTCTCAGAGGAGAGTGAATCTGTGGAATTCTTTACTGCAGAGGGCCTGCAGAGGTTGGTTTGTTAAGTATGCTCAAGTCTAAAATAGACAGATTTTTAATCAGTAAGGGAATAGGTGTTTATAGAGAAAGGCAGGAAAGTGGAGTTGAGGATTATCAGAACAACCATGATCTCAATGAATGGTGGAACACACTTGATGGCCTCTTCTCTTCCTATAATTTATGGTTTTCTAGGCAGTTTATCTTTTCTTTGTTTGATTACGTACATTGGACCATTGCCCTACCAGTCATGCAGAGAATGTTGAAAATTTAGAACTCACCATGGAAGGAAACAGTTGAGGCAATAGCATTAGAGGCATTTAGGGATCAGCTCATTCAGCATAAGCAGGGCAAAGGAGTCTGTGTTGGTGGCATTAAATGAAGTAGGATACGAGGAGATTAGTTTTCATTGCAGTTTTAGAATGGGAGGGGAAAAAATCTTGGTGCAGTGTTGGAAGGCAGAAGGGCCTGTTCTTGTGCTGTATTGTGTTTTGTTCTGTCAAGCGAATGATGACGTGGGCTGAATGGACTGTTTCTGAGCTGTAAGGTTGATGCAAAGATAGTATGATATGATATAAATTGTTGCTGTTGTATTATTTGGCCCTGCAACAAGGGACAAACAACTTGCTTCTTTATACCATTGATGACTAATGTTCATTCTTTACCGGCTCATGATGCAAGGCATAATTGTTACATTACCCCATCCGTGAATTGGTGAAGAAGGTGACAAGGACGGCAATTAAGGTGGCTCCCGAGAAATACCCACTCCATCTTGCTACCTCAGCAGCTAAATGCTGACTTCACCTTCTCAATCCTTCACCAGTTAAGACCGTTACATGGTCAATCAACAGCCACTTCAGGGACTCCATTGGCCACTGCCCCAGTTCCTTGCTTTTCTGGCAGTTGAAGGAAGTGGTTGTCTTCCTAACAGGGGTCTGGGAATGGGATCTTAGGGGGTGATGCTGAAAACCATTCCCTCACCCTTGACCATGACATCTAGTCCCCCCATGATCATCACCTTAGCGGCACGTCCCTCCCACTTCCACACCACCAAGATAGCCTCAGCAGGGGAAGAAGCAGGCTTCCAGTGGTGAGGCTGCAGACTGAGTGGGAAGATTAGCCAAACGGCACTTCAAAGATCTAATTGGTGCTTGATCTGGCGAACTTTCTCAATGGAGTCAGTCACCACTCTAGTCACCTGTATTTAATGCAAACAACACGAAAGCCTGACCTATATACAGAGTCACCACATACAAACAAGGTGAAAGGGGATTTGCATTTACACAGCGGTGACAGGAAAAGACAGAATGATGACTCTTGACAGAAAAGTCCTGTCATTTTTCAGTTAAAGCATTCGTTGCATTGGTCTTTTCCTCATGTTAAACTCACTTTCAAACTAGTCTTCATTTGGAATAAGGGTGAAAGTATCTGCCGTATTAAGGATTGAAGATAAGAAAAGATCTTGATGTCCATCATATTCTCAGCTTAGGGCCCTCTAATAGGGAATAGTTAACAAGACCAGCTTTAATCTTTCACTGACATGAAAAGTTTCACCAGGCTTCAGATAGGGGGACTCTGTCGGTTTGATAAAATCTTGCATGTTGTGACGTAGACAACGCGATTTGTACGTATGCATAGCATTTTAAATAATAAATATTGCAAGTTTGGGATTTTCGATTTTGAGTTAATAACATATGGCATCTGAATAATTAACTCATAAAGAATGCCTGTGACCACAATGATTTTCAAGGATTAGCTTCAGAATTAATGGGTTTTGTACATCACAGGTGGATCTTTGTTTACCATAGATTCTTTCGCAGCCCGGCAAGGTAAATAATGGGGCACCAAGGTTCGTTGGAGATTTCTAGAGGTTGATTGTTATAAGATTGAGGGAACCATACATAGCTTGAAGAGAGAATTTTCTTTTTAACCTTACTTTGAGTTTGGAAGTCCTATGAAGTCTTTGGGTGAAAATGAATATGTAGAGCAGAGCTCCTATGAAGGGAAGTGTAGTAAAAAGGTAGATTACTTTAGAAGAAAGGTAATGTTATTTCTTTATCATCCTACTTCTACTAAGAACAACTTTGGTTTCTCTGTGTTATTACTCGTATCTAAAAGTTTTGCACCTAGATAGCTTCGTACTTAAGATGGCGCTGTGTGTGGTGACAGTTTACACTTTTCACTATATTCCTGTACTTCTGTACTTGACTACATGAGACAATAAAGCTTAAATCAAATCAAATCAAGAAGGAGTTAATGACAGTTCCAGACCAAAAGCGTTGGGATAAAACTCTGAAGAGGTTACTCAGAGTCAGGTGCTTCAACTTTCAGGTGCACAAGAGCTCCAGGAAGAATCTGAGGTTCCATTCAATAAGTAAAAATCACAAGTGACTTAAACCTTGAGAAGTGTTAGAGACAGAGACTCTGATATGAGTGATGTTTTTGGGTACTCTACAAACAAAACCTGACTGATATACATTAACCCATTATTCCACAATTAGAACATTTATCATGTACTACTTCAAGGACTTCCTTGAGATTTTTGTTTAGCCAGCCACCTAGGAGGATCTACCAGGGAGGCAATGGCTTAGTGTTACTATCACTGGACAGTTAATCCAGAGACCCAGCTAATGTTCTGGAGATAACAAGC
>JAHRHZ010000088.1:1344585-1397712 GCA_024137785.1 Ginglymostoma cirratum
CTAATGATGACTATGAATCCGTTGTTGATTGTCGGAAAAACCCATCTGGCTCACTAATGTCCCTTAGGGAAGGAAACTACCATCCTTACCTGGACTGGCCTACATGTGACTCCAGACCCACAACAATGTGGTGGACTCTTAACTGCCCTCTGGGCAATTAGGGATATGCAATAAATGCTGACCTAGCCAGTGACTCCCTCATCCCGTGATTTAATAAAAAAAGTAGCACCCCAGGCAGTGTAACACTGCTTCAACACAAAGTCAATATAGATTATTGGCAGTTGTCTGGAGAGCTCTACTTAATGTCAAACACAAGATTTCATTTAGATTCCTTAACCCAGTTTTCAGAGAGGCAACATATGTGGAAAACACTTCTATTTTATGAAATTCCAATGATTCCATTTTGCTAAACATAATCTTCACTAATTTGTACATATGTAGGTTAGGTTTTTAATGGTGCCCTTCAGTCTTCATTTTAAGTTATTGTTGTCCTACCAGTTTTGATAGCTTGCACTCATTCTGCAGTTCAGTTGAAAATCAGGTTTGTTTTAAACCCATGAACACTTTTATCAGGAAGGACAAAGGCAGAGATACATAGCAGCATTACCACCTGCAAGTTCCCTTTAAGCCACTCCCGACTTGGAAATATATCACCAGTCCTTCACTGTTGCCGGGTCAAAATCCTGGAAATCCCTCCCTAACAGCATCATGGGTCAACCCATAGCACATGCACTGCAACGGTTCAAGAAGGCAACTAGCCACCACCACTTTTTCAAGGGGGGAGCCAGGCGTGGATAATTAATGCTGGTGCAGTCAGCGATGCTCACGTCCCATGAGAGAATCAAAGAAAGGTGGTCCCCACAAGCCTATCCAAGGATAGTCTTTTGTAATGTGTATAAATAGATATGGTGCAGATAGGAGACAGAGACACAGAACTTATTACTTCATTACATTGGCTTGTACTCAGTATGCTTCTGATGTTAACACACCGTCTCTTGACACAAAATTGTGGAGCTCATTATAACAATTGGCAGATCATTACGAGACTGCTACTAGGACCCAATTATATGATTCAGCTGATAGTTTTTATAAAATTAAATTTGTGGTTGTCTATTTTTAACAGCTCTCTTAAAGTCTTTGCCCAGCTGCTGTAGATGCTCTGTGGATGGACTGATCCAGGGGAATGATTAGAGGAGCAAAAATGTTGAAACATAGAGAATAGATGTAGGCCATTTGGCCCATCAAGTCCACTCTGCCTAATAATGCTTCCTCATTCCATCCAGACTCACTCCACTTCTGGATTTCCCGTGTCAATATTCTCTCTCACAATTGCACCAATTTCATCTTTCACTAAGAATGCTGGCCTAAGTTCCTTTCCTTTTTTGCCTCCACAGATTTGAGTAAGACTGACTAATGAGTCCTGCACTATCAGGTGCCTATCCTCATGGATACAATGTTTACTTGAAGCCCTGTCTACCCTCCTTGGTGATTGTAAAATGTCAAACAGTACTATTTGAATGGGTTCCAAGAGGAGTTCTCCCCAGACCCCTGGCCAACATTTATACCTCCACCAACACTACAATACAAGATCACCGAGATAACAAGCATGGGGCTGGATGAACACAGCAGGTCAAGCAGCATCATAGGAGCAGGAAAACTTGACGTTTCGGGCCTAAACCCTTCATCAGATTTCTGATGATAACAAGCCCCATGCTTGTTATCTCGGATTCTCCAGCATCTGCAGTACCTTTTATCTCTAATACAAGATCACCGATTGTTATCACATTGCTGTTTGTGAGAACTTGCTCTGCTCCAATTGTTTGCCAACTCTCACTTTACAACAGTAGCCACTTCAAATACACTCACATGCCAGTAACGCTCTGTTGGGCAGTTGATGGTTATTTTCAAGAATGAGGATAGCATGGGGGGCTTGGGTTGGGTGGGATGCTTGATGGGCCATATGGCCTCTTTTCACGCTGTAAGGATTCTGTTTGAAAGGTGCCATTGAGATGCACATCATTCATTATAGTTCCAAATGTCATCTATGCTTATTAAAAGGTTATCTCAAAGGATGCTGGTGGGTGACAGGGGCAGATTAGAATGCAGTTGAGTGGAATTGCAAAATGACATGCCTCACTTCTTACAGCTGGTCCTCAAAACGCTGATCCTCTGAGATTGTGATTCCTTGAAGTGGAAGAAAGTCATTTTGGATCAGTGAGATATGTGGTGTAGTCAACTGGTCAACCAAAAGGGATTCCCTTACCATCAGCCCAATAGTTGGGAACCACGTAACCACAATCTATTGTTGTGAAAACCCATCTAGTTCACTAACGTCCTTTAGGGAAGGAAATCTGCCATCCTTACCTGATCTTGCCTACATGTGACTGTGGACCCACAGAAATGTGGTTGACTCTTAACTGCCCTCTGGGCAACTAGGAATGTATGATAGATGCTGGCCTAGCTAGTGACACTCACTTCCCACGAGCAAGTAAAATAAGCATTGCCAACCACATCAGTCATAGAATCCCTACCGTGCAGATAGAGGTAATTTGGCTCATCAAGTCTGCACTGACCTTCTGAAGAGCATTCCACCCAGATCCACCCCATAACCCTGCATTCCCCATGGTGAACTCACCTAGCCTGCACATCCCTGAACACAACAAGTCAATTTAGCACAGCCAATCCACCTGTTCTGCACATCTTTGGACTGTGGGAGGAAACCGGAGCACCCGAAGGAAATCTGCACAGACCTAGGGGAAACGTGTAAACTCCACACACACACACACACACACACACACACACACACACACACACACACAGAGTCACCTGACGGTGGCATCAAACCCAGGTCCTTTGTGCTCTGAGACATCACGACTAACCACTGAGACACAAGCACATCCCTGAATGCAGGAACTGATCCCACTACCTCTTGCATGAGAAGTGAGCAATCTAGCATTTGAGTTAATTCACCAGGCACATTCTGCCCCACATTGACAGATCACCTCCAGCAGGTACAGCAAGGTTAACCCATCATTTCAGATAGCTCTGGTGCAGAGGGAGTCAGCAGGAAGGAGGCCCAGGGCCAGGCAAAACAGGAGCTGGAACAGGAACGTGGCACACCAGCAGGGGGTTCAATTGGTCAGGGTGCTGGCATGCAGGGACCCAGTGCAACATCAAGCATTGGAACACAGTCAGGCATACTGCAGGGAGTACAACTCTCAGTAAGTGCCAGGGAGACACTGTCAGAGCTGCTGGGGATATCCTGGGATTCTCTGACTCACATACGGCAACTCCTTCTGGAAGAACTGCACCCATAAGCACTGGAAGGCGATACAATGTGGGAAGCTTTGAAAGTCACTGCAGCTTTGAGTTTCTCTGCCAGTGAGGAGCTCCAGGGATCCATTGCATGGGCTATCACAGGCAGCCACTTATAGAGGCATCAGGGATATCACTGGTCCCTGATCTGGGAGAGAAACGGAATTTGTATGAATCACCCAGCTACTAAGAGCCAGGCAGACAGAGCTGACTGATTTGCCACTGTCACTGGATTTCTACAGATTCATGGGACAACTGATAGCAGATGGCTCCCTGGAATGAGGCAGCAGAGTTCACAAACAGAAAGAGGTTTCACTCCTTGAACATGCAGCTGCTCTGTGATCACTGGAAGCAAAGCTTTTAAAGGAATGATTGACAGCATAGTGAATATACTAAAACAAAGTTTGCAGATGACACAAAATAGCTGGAAATGCAAGTGTGAAGATGACACACAGAGTTAGTGCAGAAATTGTATTGAAGTCATCTGGGTGGACCTCATAGAATATGAGTTCCCTGATTGGGGCTGTTAATCTGGTCCAATCAGGGAGCCCTGGCTGACAGATAAAAACAGGAGTATCAGGAGGTCTGTTAGCTCTGAGGGAGCTGGATCAGTGTCAAGGACTCTCCAGGTGTAAATAAAGGGTGAGTTGTTGATGGGATACTGGCCTCTGTGGAGATATTCGGTCAGCAAAGGGATATCAACAGGTTAAGCAAGTGGGCATGAAACGTGACAGACGGAGAATAATGTAAGATTATTTAAGGTTATGCACTTTGGTAGGAAGAATAGAGGATCAGAGTATTATTTAATTGGAGAAGGACTGCAAAAGGTGACGGGATTGATGGTTTTGAGAATCCTCTGTCATGAATCACAAAAACTAGCATCCATAAGCAATGGAATTTTGCTTTTATTTCAATGCAAGTAAGCAGGTCTTATTGAAACTATCAAGGCACGAGCCAGACCACAGCTGGAATAGAGTGAACAGTTTTGCTCCCCTTATCTAAGGAAAGATATATTGGCATTGGAGGCAGCTGTGAGGTCACTTGGCTGAGTGGGTAGGGTCTGTACTCATTGGAGTTTAGAAGAATGAGAGGTGACTTCATTGAAATGTACGAGATTCTGGCAGGGTAGATGCAGAAATCTTGTTCGCCTTGCGGGAGAATCTAGGACCAGAGGGTGTAATCTCAGAGTAAGGGGTCGTACGTTTAAGGCAAAGATGAGGAGGAATTTCTTCTCTCAGAATGTAGTATATCTGTGGAATTCTTTACTGCAGTGGGCTGTAGCATCATATAACTAAGGCTGATATGGATAGATTTTTACTCAGTAAAGGAATCAAGGATCTATAGGGAAAAGGCAGGAAAGTGGAGTTGAGGATTATCAGATCAGCCATGATCTCATTGAATGGGTGGAGCAGACTCAATGGGCTGAATGGTCATTGTTCCTGCTCCTACATCTTACATGTGTGAGCTGCACAGGTATCTCTCACTTCCACACATCCTCCCAAACTCATGGGCACCACAACAGTTAGCACTCCCTAACCAACTGTGGCATTGTTTCCCTGGTGCTAGTGGGTATTCACAGAATATCTGGGTCAAGACAGCTGTATGGAACATTTGAAGTACAGCTGAGGAAGTGCCTAACCCTCAATAAGGGATCCAACAGAGCAAGCTATTGCTAATGATGAGGCTCTGCTGCATGAACTGTTGGTGTGGAGTGAGAGAGTCCAGGATCAATGTAACGCCTCGCACAACACGCCCCACCCCCACCTCAGTGAAAAGGGGAGGAATTTGCAGAGGGGGAGAAGGAGGGACCAGCTATCTCTGTGGACACATGTAAAATGGAGGATGCTTCTTCTCAAAAGGGAGTGGGTGGGCAGATGCCAAGATAGTGCAACAACACAAGGAGATGGGCCATGACATCCGTCTCACCACCAGATTCCAGCATGAGTCAGGCATTGCAACATCTGCAGACATGGTATTCCTGACAAAATCGCAATGTCTGTGGCAAGGGGACCACCTGTGACTTGGCAGGGAGTCACATACGCCTCGCTGACACATTTGATAGATTGTAAATGGAAAGCTACAGTGAAGAAGCTTCACAACAAAGCTTCATCAGTACACAAGGAGACGTCAGAAGTCAAGCCACACTCTGATCCCAGATAACAAGCATGGGGCTGGATGAACACAGCAGGTCAAGCAGCATCATAGGAGCAGGAAAACTTGACGTTTCGGGCCTAAACCCTTCATCAGAAATGGGGGAGGGGAAGAGGGTTCTGAAATAAATAGGGAGAGAGGGGGAGGCGGATAGAGGATGGATAGAGGAGAGGATAGGTGGAGAGGAGGCAGACAAGTCGAAGAGGCGGGGATGGAGCCAGTAAAGGTGAGTGTAGGTAGGGGGGTAGGGAGGAGATAAGTCAGTCCAGGGAGGACGGACAGGTCAAGGGGGCGGGATGATGTTAGTAGATAGGAGATGGGGGTGTGGCTTGGGGTGAGAGGAAAAACAGGTTAGGGAGGTGGAGATGAGCTGGGCTGGTTTTGGGATGCGGTTGGGGGAGGGGAGATTTTGAAGCTTGTGAAATCCACATTGATGCCATTGGGCTGCAGGGTTCCCAGGCTGAATATGATTTGCTGTTCCTGCAGCCTCCGGGTGGCATCACTGTGGCATTGCAGGAGGCCAAGGATGGACATGTCATCTGAGGAATGGGATCCCTCTGCCTTATGTTGTTCTGTCCCTCTACTGAAAACAGAAAATGTTGGACAGCACAATAAGTCAGGCAGTATTTACAGCAGGTCAGGCAGTGATTTGTTTCTACCTTGTGCTATCCCACCTGCATTTCCGACTTGAGATGATGGACCTCCTGGAAATCTGACTCATCTTTTAGTTTTAAAAACAAGTCCTGTAAAACATTGAGCCTTCAACACAATGTGTCAATTGGCACTGGTAATTAATTAGCTGACAGAAGATAGACTGAATTTGGGAAAGAACAAATGGAAGTGAGAAACCAAAACTGAGCAATATTTAAACTAATCCCTGGATATTGGGAGCCTTTAAGATATGGTCCCATTTCGTAAGATTTGTGAGGATGGAAAATAACCTAGACACTATAAACTCGATTTCAAATCAACTGTAGCTTATGGTGTTCATTAAATTATTAACTGGGGGAAGCAAGCGTGTATAATTGTGTTTACATAGGACTCTAAAAGGAATGTTCTTCAAATTGCTTTGGACTGTACGCTATATTGTGTTGGGAATCATTTTCTGAAGCAGCCTGTTTTATAGGCAGTTTCCACTCTGTGCATTACCCGAATGGATTTGGTTCTGAAGAGCCCACTCCCAGCCTGATCAAGCCTCAGTTTTAAAATTCACATCCTTATTTTCAAATCCACTGTGACCTTGACACGTCCACCCACCCACCCTTTCTCTGTAACATGCTCAAAGTCTATGCAATCCTCCTGTGCTCATCCAAGTTTTAACCTCCTCCTCGTCCCGCCATTTCATCATTCCAAATTTGACAGTCATGTTCAGTCCAAGGCTCCAAGCTCTGGAATGTCAGCCAGGAACATTTCAGCCTCTCGGTTACCCACCTCAAGACAGACCTTAGAACCTACCAAACCTTGATCTTGAACAGTGCTGGCAGTCAATCATTTTAGCTATTCATCACCAGATCGAGTTAGACCATGTAATAGGGTTTTGCTGTCATCTATGAAAACTGCTCACTTTTCCAGAATCATTCTTAACCCTGGAACATTTTCCTTACTCTTCAACTTCTCTCCCATGACCCCTTTGCCTCAGAAAGGAGAAAATAAAAAAAGATTTCCATGACCATAGACATCTGTAAGTGCTTTGCAGCAAATGAAGTACTTAATCATTGTTGCAAATTGGGAAAGGCACATCCATGTTGCACACAGCTAGATCTCAAAAGCTGCCATGTTGGTGATGTTGAGGGATAAACATTGGGAGGGTTGCCTGACCTTCATCAAAATAACACATTGATATCTGATACATTCCCTCTTTCTGGGTTCTAGCATCTGCAATATTTTGCACTTGCTCTTTTGCCAGCACCTTGAGGGAACATCCCATCCAAAGGACCAGTACCTTCATTATCCCCTCCGTACTGTGCTGGCAAACCAGCTTGATCATTGTTCCTAGGTCCCAGAGCGACTGCAAACTAGACCCTTGTGACATGGAAACAACTCTGCTATCAACTGATCCACGCCTCTCACATATCAACAAAACCTCCAAGAGTGAAGAGTTGATGGATTTTCTCACCACCAAGTTTGAGATTATCTGATCAGCTGCAGTTTGTCACCTTCTCTTGACCCATTGACCAAACTTCATCCCAACCTCTTGGCCACACTAGCCCTAAACTCACATCTTTCTCTAATTTTTCTCCTATCTCCCCTCATGCCCTTTCTGAGCTCACCTTGTCCATGTCCTCACATGCTTTCTTAATCCTAATCCCAAGAAAAAGATGAGAAGGAAATGGCCCCTTCTGGCTCCCATGAAAGTTGACAGTTCTCTTTCCTCAGGCTCCATCTCTCTGTCTCTCTTCTTCAAATCTATTGTCACTACATCTGCCCTCAAAAAAATCCTGACTTTGGTCCCCTCATCCTTGAGAGCTATCAGCTCATCGCCAATCTCTCTTTCCTTCTCAAATGTACTGTATCTTAAATCCTTACCTATCTTTTTCTGATCTCTGAACTACTCCCATCAGGTTTCCATCTCAGCCTTTGTCCTGGATGTAGACTTATTGGTCACAGATGACAACTAACGTGACCGTGACAAAGCCAAACTCTTTTTCTTCCTGTATAATTGCTTGTCTACAGCCTTTGGCACAGCGACTGTCATCCAGCTGGATTTAGCTGTATCATAGAATCCCTACAGTGTGGAAGAGACCAATTAGCCGATAGAGTCCACATCAATCCTCCAAAGAGCATTTCTGCCAGACCCAACCCTCTAACCTATCCCTGTAACCTTGCAATTCCCACAGCCAATCCACCTAGCCCGCACATCTTTAGACTTTGGGAGGAAACCGGAGCACCTGGAGGAAACTCACGGGGAGAATGTGCAAACTCCACACAGACAGTTGCTCAAGGCCAGAATCAAACCCAGGTTCCTGGTGCTGTGAGGAAGCAGTGCTAACCACTGAGCCATTGTGCTGCTAGGTGAATGCAGTCATCTATTTCCATTCTTATCTCTCCCATTGTACTTGGAGAATCAGTTGCTATGCTTTCTCTCTTGATTGTGCAGAGTTACCTCTGGGATCCTCCGACGATTTGTCCATGGGCCCCTCCTATTTCTCATCTACATGCTGCCCCGTAGTAAAGCCATCTGAAAACACAAGGTCAGTTATGGCAAAGTACACTGACCTCCTATGTAACCTCTAACCCGCTCGGAAATTCTGTGCATTCTGATGCCGTTCCCAATATTTACTTCCGGTTTGGAAGCCGCTGCAGAATGTGGATCTCAGAGCCTTACATGACAGGAAAAGTAATTCAAGAGAACATTGCTGACAATGGCTATCTTTACTTCATCGCCACCTTGTTCAACCCATCCATTGTCTCTAAATTGCCTGGCTACTTGTCTGACACCCAGAACTTGATGAGCGGATCTATCTTCTATTAGAATGTAAGACCATAACGTGCAGGAGCAAAATGAGGTCATTCAGCCCATTTCATCTGCTTCGCCATTCAATGAGATCAGGGTTTATCTGACAATCCTCAACTCTGCTTTCCTGCCTTATCCCTACAACTCTTCATTGTCTTGCTCAGTCTTGACTCTACTTCATGACCCAGCCTTGACAGGAATTCCACAGATTTACACCACCCTGAGAGATTAAATTCCTCCCCCCACAACTGTCTTAAATGTCCGCATCCAATCCCATCCCCCAAACCAACTGTCTTAAATGTGCAATTCCATACTCTGAGATGATGCCCTCTAGTTCCCACCAGGGGAAACATCCTCTCCACATCGACATGTCAACTGCTCTAAAAACTTTATATGTTACAATAATGTCGCCTCTCATTTTTCTGTATTCCAATGAGTACAGGCCCAACCTGCTCAATCTCTCCTCATATGACAGTTTCTCCATAGTAGGTGTCAGCCTAATGAACTGTCTTCAATGCCAATATATCTTTCTCAGATAAGGGGCCCAAAACAGTTCATTGTATTCCAGCTCTGATCGGGCAAGTGCCTGGTATAGTTTTAACAAAACCTCCCTATGTTTATATTCCATTCCCTATGAAATACAGGCCAACATTTCATTTGCCTCCCCTATTAGTCACTGAACTCTTTGTGATTCATGGATGAGGACCCCAAAATTCCTCTTGAGAAGACTGAAGCCATTGTCTTCAATCCCCCGTACAAGCCCCACTCCCTCACTACTAATTTTGTCTCTCTCCTTGGTAACTATTCAAGGATTCATTTGCAGCCCTGTCTGAGCCTCAAATTAGACCATATATCTGCTAACATCACCTCTTGCCAAAACAGGGAGTGCATTTCACAATGACCTTTTACAAAATTGTTTATCCCTAATTCTCATCTGACAGTGTTCCATTTCCAAGAGCCCTGTCTTTATCCCAGCCCATCATAAGATATTCCTTTGCAATAATCCCTTCACAAATCCCAAACAAATCTCAGCCTTAATACAAGGCCTCTGCATAGCAACCGTGCTCATCCCCAGCTCATCATACGAGAGCTCTGCATAGCAACCTAGTGTTCATCCAAGCCCCATGTATCGCATTGCTTAGCAACCCAGTGCTCATCCTAGCCCATCAGACAATACCTTTGCAACCATATGCCCAGGCCATCCCATCCAGCAGGGCTCTGCATAGCAACCATGCTCATCCCGACCCATCAAAGAAGCACTCTCCATAGCAACCCAGTGCCCATCCTAGCTTCCCGGTTTCGTTAACTGCAATTTAAGTTCTTCGTGTGAAACGCAAGAGGCTGTGGAAATGCATTTCTTATGTTAAAATATGCCATGTTTTATATACAACACATCCACTTAATTAATGCAATGGGCAAAAACTTGCTCGGAGCTGGGAAACTGAGGTGAATCTATTATTCTTCAATTTAGCAGCCTGCTATTTTTTTTTAATCACAGATGTGGTGCACCATCCCTTATCAGATTGTCTCTACTGTTCTCCTGTGAGGAAGGGGGAGGTAGCAAGCATTTGATTTTAATGCACTCAAACACCAGGGAATTGGATCTGAGACAGGAGCAGAATCAAAGATTATGGGATGCCACAATCAGATAAGAAATGTCTGTGAGAGAAGGAGCAACCAGATCATTTCTAATTCTTCAATCTGTGAAGAAGAAATACAAGACCACACTGTGAAATGTCTAAACCTACAGCCATACATTATCTTAAGAACTATAAAATGAATTGTCCAACTCTATTCATAAGAATACATGATATCAAATTGTTTTGTCTGTGATTATTGTCAGCTGTGTTATCACATTCATTGTGGCGATACCTGTATTAAAATACCAGGCAAAGGAACATGATGTGAAAGCTTCAAGCACTTGCTCTGTAATAGCATATGGTCTTGGTTTCCTGGTTCTGCATTTTGATAAAGCATCAATGTGGAGCTTTCAAAACAAAATCATGACTATTTCTTGGGGGAAGAAAGGCAAGTACTTTGTAAAGGACATTCCAAAAAAAAAATCGTCGATCACAGGTTACAAGATGAGGAGTGAACCTGAGAGGAAGCGATGGATCGTGTTAGAGATATGATGTGATAATTAATTAGTTAACATCACGTTGCTGAGGAACTGCAGCCATTGCTCACTGCCAGCAGCTCACGTCCTATGTGGCATTAGGAATTCAGATCACATCCCACTGTCTGAAAAGCCAGACAGGGGTGATGTTAGGAAGCAGCAGAAAAGCAGTGATTGTCTGATCAACATTACATAAGAGCTCGGATTGAATAATATGAAAAATTAAATAACCACGAACCAATCAGTACCCACAAAATGCCCAAGGACAGTTACCCTGTCTTCCCAGAATATCCATGAGGTCAGTAATCAGGGAAAAGAGAACAGAAGGTTGCGAATCCGTACCCACTGAGTGTTAATAAATTAGCCCTTCTGGAATTAACATTCCTCCGTTTTTTTTCAATCTATTTTCAAGGGTTAGTGTCAGAGAGTTCATGACTAAAACTTTGACCTTTGTGCTCAAGGCTGGTGCTCCAGTTCAGGACTGAGGGAGTGCTGCAGTGTCAGGGGTGTTATCTTTCAGATGACAATGCAAACCAAGATCCCCAGTGGCCCGCTCAGGTACATGGAAATGCTCAAAGACGCTACTTCAAAGAGGGGCAGGGGAATTACTGCTGGTATAAAACCTGAAAGTGCTGGAGAAACTCAGCAGATCTGGCAGTAAATGTGCAGAAAAAGAGAGAGAGAACATAAGAACATTAGAAATAGGAGCAGGATTAGGCCATCTGGCCTGTCACGCCTGGTCCACCATTCAATGAGATCCTGGCTGATCTTTTCGTGGACTCAGTTCCACTTACATGCCCGGTCACTGTAACTCTTACTTCCTTTACTGTTCAAAATCTGTCTATTTTGGCTTAAAAACATTCAACACAACAGAGTTAATGTTTCGAGCCTGGTATAGCCAACTGTTGAAGAAGTGTCACACCGGACTCGAACCATTAATTCAGCTTTCTCTCCACAGATGCTGCCAGACTTGCTGAGTGTCTTGCAGTGATTTCGGTTTTTATTACAGATTTCCAGCACTTTGGTTTTATTTGAGTTATCCCTGGTGGCTTTGTCAATACTTTCCCTCAATCCAGTCTGATGAAGAAACAGATTCTGGCCATTATTACGTAGCTGCTGGTGAAAAAAAAGGCTGTGCACAAATTGGCCGATTTTTCTCACATTACAACAATATTAAAAACACTGAACTGCCTGCAAAACACTTTGACATGTCCAAAGGAGTTATATAAGTGCAAGTTTTTAAAAAGTCCCATTGAAAAGCTTTAATAAGGAACATATAGAAAAGGTATTTTCCACTGAATTTGAGGGGAAGTCCTCAGTTAGAAGCCATGTATTTTAGATGTTGGCCGTGCTGTGTTATATATCACTGAGGGAGTCCAAGTTGCTATGGCAACACACATTTTTACATGTATTTTGTAGCCTGGAGCTTTGGATAATGATGGTGGAGGCTCCAATTTCTTTTCATCCCATGGCTGACCAAGAACCTCTCCCCTTCTTACTGTCTGTCATTGATGTGTGATGGAAAGGTTTACCAGTTGATACTTGACTTGTTTGACCATGTTATGAGTGTACCGTCCCCGGTCACCAACTCCTGGAGGGGCGCCTGGAGCCTGATCTTCTGGCTCAGGGGTAAAGATGTAACCTAAATATGGGAATGTCACTAGAAAATCCAATGTGGAATTCAGGAGAAACCTGTTTGCCTAGGAAGTGGTGAGAACATGGAACATGCTACCACGTACTGTTGTTAAGGCAAGTAACAAAGATGCATTTAAGGTGATGTCAAATAAACTCTGGTGAGAGATGGGTTTAGAGGAGGAGGGGGAGGCACACATGAAGTAGCATGGTCACTTGGACCAAATGAACTTTGACTAAGTTGTTTGATTTTTTAAATTCATTCATGGGATTTGGCATCTCTAGCAAGGCCAACATTTATTGCCCATTCCAGAGAGCATTGAAGAGTCAACCACGTTGCTGTGGGTCTGGAATCACATGTAGTCCAGGCCAGGTAAGGATGAAAGATTTCCTTCTCTGAAGGACATTAGTGAACCAGATGAGTTTAACCTGACAATCGGCAATGGTTTCATGGTCATCATTGGGCGATTAATTCCAGATTTTAATTGAATTCAGATTCTACCATCTGCCATGACAGGATTCGAACCCAGGTCCCCAGAAATTTACCCGGGTCTCTGGGATAACAGTCCATTGCTAGTAACAGTAGGCCATCCCTTCCCCCATGACTGTAATATTCCTTCAGTTCCCAGACTGTGCTGAGTAAGTTGGCAAACAAACTACAGGTAGAATGGAGCAGTTGACTGCAGTTTCCTGGGGAATGGAGAGAAATCATTGGCAGTCTTTCCTAGTGTGGGGGACGAGTTGGTGTTAAGCTTCAGGAAGTACAAACATGGTGAGTTTACAGATTGTTTTTGAGGCCAGTCTTTTCTCTGAAGCCTTTTTGGCTGATTTCCTGGGGTTACTAGCTGTGGCTGGACAATGCATGGTAGGGTGGCTCAGTGGTTAACACTGCTGTCTCGCAGCGCCAGGGACATGAGCTCAATTCCAGCCCTGGGGTAACTAGCTGTATGGAGTTTACGTGTCCTCCCTGTGTCTGCATGGGTTTCCTCTGGATGCTCCAGTTTCCTCCACAATCCAAAGATGTATAGGTTAGGAGGATTGGCCATGCTAAATTGTCCATAGTGATTAGTCCTGAGAAATGCAGGGTTGTGGGGAGAAGGCAGAGCGTTGGGTCTCAATGGATGGTCTTTGAAGGGTTAGTGTGGACTCAGTGGGCCAAATGGCCTGCTTCCAAACTGCAGGAATTTGATGATTGGTGGCGATGTAATTGGGTGAGCTGCTATCTCTAATTGCCCTGCCCCCACCCTCACATTAACCCATCTCCTCACTTCCCCTCATCTAGGGGTTACCAACACATGGTGGGCAATATGGAAGTGCTAATCTTCCAGGATTGTCCTGGAGACCCCAGCAATTGAAGGTGAACTTCCTGGACACTGCTATGATGACAATATGATGAATGAAAAAAAGATTCCTTTCAAATTAGCTTTGAACAAGTTTGTGAATTATTTGTAAAAATATCAGGCGTGGGGTAAAAAGAAACAGCTGCTTGCCTGACTGTAGGTACTAATCCTATTGGTGATGAGAAGGTTGATTACTTCCTAATTGGTGCAGGAACCTGCAGAATGGATTTTGACCATGCCAATCAAAAGACCGATTGGAATAAAGAGGAGCATTCGGTTTCTCGATCCTGTTTCACTCTTTTTAACAAAGTTATCGCTGATTTTCTACCTCAAGACATCTTCCTACTCTATGTATTCCTTAGAATCATGGAATCCCTACAAAGTGGAAGCAGGCCATTCAGCCCATCGAGTTCACACTGACCCTCTGAAAAGCATCCCATCTAGACTTACCCTATCATAGAAACATAGAAAATGGCTGCAGGAGCAGGCCATTCAGCCCTTTGAGCGTGCACCACCATTCAATATGATCATGGCTGATCAAGCAATCTCAGTACCCCATTCCTATCCTCTCCTCATACCTCTTGATCCATTTAGCCACAAGGGCGACGCCCAGCTCCCTGTTGAATATACCTAATGAACTGGCCCCAATTGCTTCCTGTGGGAGAGAATTCCACAGGTTCACAACTCTGAGTGAAGAAATCCTTCCTGATCTCACTCCTGAATGGCTTACCACTTATTCTTAGACAGTGACCTCCTCGTTCTGGACTTCCCCAACATCGGGAACATTCTTCCCGCATCTAACCTGTCCAGTTCCATCAGGATTTTAAGTTTCTATGAGATACCCTCTCATTCTTCTAAATTTCAGCAAATACAAGCCCAGTTGATCCAAACTTTCCTCATATGTCAATCCTGCCATCCCGGGGATCAGTCTTGCGAACCTCTGCTGCACCCCCTCAATAGCAAGAATGTCCTTCCTCAGACCAGGAGACCAAAACCGCACACTATACTCAAGGTGTGGTCTCACCAGAGCCCTGTAGCGAGATATCCCTCCTCCTATACTCAAATGTTCTCACTATTCATGTAACCTTGCATTTCCCTTGGTCAATCCACCTTGCCTGCACATCTTTGGACTTTCATAGAATCCCTATAGTGTGGTAGCAAGCTATTTGGCCCATTGAGTCCACACTGACCGTCCGAAGAGCATCCGACCCAAATCTAATCACCTGTCCCCAGTGGCTAATCCAACTAGCCTGCACATCCTTGGATGCCACCGGACAATATCCCATAGCCAATTCACTTAAGGTCCAAAATCTTTGGTCTGTGGCAGGAAACCACAGCATCTAGAGAAAACTCACTCAGACTTGGAGTGAATGTGCAAACTCCACACAGACAGTCGCTGGAGGGTGGAATTGAACATGAGTCCCTGGCGTTGTGAGGCAACAGTGCTAACCGCTGAGCCACCGTACCATCCTCAGTTCCCATGATGTCCAGACTCTGTTTACCTCAGTCTTAAACAGGCTCAATGCCAGAATACCTGACCTCTCTGGGGCAAAGAATTTGAACAATGCACCAATCTCTGAGTGAAGAAATGATTGCCTCATCCCTCCCCTGAAAGATAGAACCCCTAATCCAAAGATTGCACCTTTTAGTTTTAGTCTCTCTAGCCAAGGAGAAACAACCCCTCAGCATCTAACCTGTCAAGACATTCAAAGATTTTACACATTTCAAAGACCTGAATCTCTCATTATTCTTAAACCTAAAGACAGTCACATTCTCCCCTCTACAACCTTATAGTCACCAAGAAATTCTACCTCTATCTGAACTCAAGTCAAATTCCAATCACCCATCCCATGACTCAATGATCCACCATCTATTTGTATTCATTCGTAGGATTTGGGAATCTCTGGCAAGGCATTTATTGTCCATCTTGAGCAGTTTCCCTTGACAACTGAATGGCAATGCTAGGCAGTTAAGTGTCTGGAATCAGATGTAGGCTAGATCAGGATATGATGGCACATTTCCTTCACTAAAACACTTTAGTCAACTATTTTGACAATCCAGCTGTTGCTAAGATGAGTTTACATTCCAGTTTTATTTAAGTATGTCAGTATAAATCCTCCAGCTAGTGCAGTGGGATTTGAATTTATGGCTCCAGATCGTTAAACCAGGTCAAGTAATATAATCAGTCTGTTACTGTTCTCTCAAGCAACCCCACAATCTTAGAGGTCTCAGCCTAATTTTCAAACCCCTCCATATTCTCACACTTCCTTATCTATGTAACATCTTCCAACCCTGCTACTCTCAAGGTACCTGGGCTTCTTCCTTTCTTTAGACACCACTAACTTAATTGCTCCAGCATTGGAGTATTGTAAGCAGTTTTGGTGGAAATATCTCCACAATGGCCAGTATTCCATCACCAAGTCACTCTTCATTTACACATGGAGAGTCTTTGACACTGATCCAGCTCCCTCAGAGCCAGCTCCCAGAGTGAACAGAACCCCTGACACTCCTGTTTATATCTGTCAGCCAGGGCTCCCTGATTGGACCAGATTAACAGACGCAATCAGGGGACTCATATTCTATGATGTCCACCTGGTTGACCTCATTACAATCACGACATTGGTCCACTTATTTAAGGAAAGACATTATTTCATTGGAGGCAGTTCAGAGAACATTCACTAGGATGATTCCTGTTATGGAGGAATTGTCTTATGAGAAAAGGCTAAACAGGTTGAGAATCTACTCCCTGGAGTTTAGAAGAAATAATCCCTTTACAGAAGACCAAGGGAAGACTTTTTAGAATGGAGATACGGAGAAACTTCTTCAAACAGAGAGTGGTGAATCTATGGAATTCACTGCCACAGAAGGCTGTAGAGGCCAGGTCATTGAGTACATTTAAGTCTGAGATATATAGGTTCTTGGCTATCAAGGGGATCAAGGGTTATGGGGAGAAAGCAGGAGAGTGGGGTTGAGGAACTTATCAGCTATGATTAAATGGCAGAGCAGATTCGATGGGCAGAATGGCCTAATTTCTGCTCCTATGTCTTATGGTCTTATAGTCTTACAGGCCCATAGAGGATCACAAATTAATCTCTCTGTGGAGCTTGTTGAGAATGATCTTGGTAACAGCCTTGCCCAGCTGAAACCCATCAGCTTAGTGTGGTAGTGCCGCTACCCCTGAACCAAGAGGCCCAGATTCAAGTCCCACCTGCACCAGAGGTGTGTAACAACATCTCTGAACAGCTTGGTTAGAAAAATAGGTTAAATTAAAAAAAAAAGCAGACCCAGCGAGGAGCTATTGTGATACAGTGGTAGTGTCCCTACCCCTGAACCAGGAGGCCTGGGTTCAAATTTCATCTGCTCCATTGGTATGTCATAACATTTCTGAACAGGTTGAGTAGGAATGAAAATAAAGCAGACTCAGAGGGCCTCTTGTGGTGCAGTGGTAGTGTTTCTACCTCTCAAGCAAGAGGCCAATAACCCCTGTCCCAGAGGAGTGTCATAACATCTGTGCAACAGGTTAATTAGAAAATGCCTGGAATGCAGACCTAGGGTTTAACTTTAATGGGCTTTGCATATGATATTTAATTGGCAACATGTGTGTTTTACTGGTGGTGGTTAGTGTTTATAAAGGAAGACAAAGTTAACAAAAAGAGTCATGGTGATTGTGGTGGTAGGAATGTCGCTCGATTGATAGCACTTCTGAGTATAGAAGAAAATAAAGCAGACTGAGGATCAATGTTCTCAAAGCTGTAGAGAGAGGTGAGCACCACTAGGGATATAGTCTCTATGTCTATCCCCACCTCCCCTCTCTCCCTACATCTCCCTCACTTTTGATGGTTTGCGTTACTCATAAGGGGCTTGGCTTGTAAATATTTAATTGGCTGCGTGGGTGATTACTGTTGACAGTTAATGAAGAAAAATAAGCAGACCTAGGGCTCCTGTTATGGGGCAATGGTACTGTCTCTAGCTCTGAACCAGGGATCCAGGTTCAGTCCCATCAAATCCACAGGTGGACAGTAACACTTTTTTGCCCTTCATTGGCTTTGTATATAAATATCCAATTGGCTACATGGGTGATTTACTAGATGGCTGTTCATAGTTAAAAGCAAAGAAAAAGTCATTGTGATTTTGTGATGTGAAAAAGAAAGTTCAGTTGTGTGTGATAGCGCTTCTGGACATTATATATAAAAGAAAGGGCAAGGCAGACCCAGGAATGGGTTTACAGAACTGCCTGTCCTGGGCTGGAACTAACCTGTGTACATCATGGTTCTGTTTGGTGTTCAACAATAAAAATGATGTGCCTTTCCAGTTGGGCTCTCTAAACTATTGTAGAAACATGATCTCATTGAAACATATTGGATTCCCAAGGGGCTTGACCGGGTAAATGCTGACAGCAATTTTCCCCTCGTGGGAAAGTCTAACACCAGAGGATGTAGTCTCAGAACAAAGGGGTGTCAACTTAAAGCTGAAATGAGAAGGAATTTCTTCTCTTCTAGGGTTGCGGGACTTTGAAAGTCCTTGCCACAGAGACCTGCAAGACAGAGTCTTTGAGTACATTTAAGGCTGAGATAGATGAATTCTTGATCAGTCAGGGAATCGAGGATTGTTGGGAAAGGGCAGGAAAGTGGTTGTGTGGAATGCTGGATCCTACCAGACCAAAGGGCTATTCTGTGAGACAGAGAATCAACTAGTGGTGGTTTAATGTGAGGATCGCCACACCTCAGGCAAGGGGAGAAGTTGAGAAGGAAAATCCTTCATGGAAATCTCAGCCAGTGCAGGATTTGAACTCAAACTGATGGTGTTACTCTGGATCGCAAACCAGCTGTCCAACCAACTGAGCTAACCAAAACTCGAGTGGCTACAATGCTGCAGCAATGTCCCACTGAAGTCAAGATCCCACTGGTGTTACTCTGAAAACACTCTGCCTGGTGTCCTGGCCAAGGTTAATTGCTCCAACGAAGCAGGTTTGGTCATACTGCTGTTGTTATTTGAGCAGGTTTGCTGCGTAGGAATTGACTGCTGCTTTTCTAATAAGAGAACGGAGACTCATCACAACTCATCCTTCACAGGAGGTTGGAGCTCTATCATATTGACCTTCTTCTTTTTGGAGTCAACTGCAATGTCCCAGGAGCATTCTCAGCGAGCAGCCAGCACAGGGAACAAACAGATTCGGTTTTGAAAGCGGTCGCCAATTTCACCCATTGGGTCTTCTCACAGTCAGTAGTTTTAATCCATAGGAACTAGGAGCAGGCAGAGGCAATTCAGCCTCTCAAAGCTGTTGTGTTATTTAATACAATCACGGCTGATCTCAACTCAGCCTCAACTCCACCTTCCTGCCTACTCTCTATAACCTTTCAACCTTTAACCTGTCCATCTCCTTCTTAAATGTACTCAAAGTCTCAGCATCCACCACACTGTGGAGAGATGAATTCCACAGATTCAAGACCCATTAAGAGAAGTAATTGCCCCTCATCTCTGCTTTAAATGTGCTACTCCTTGTCCTAAAACTATGACCTCTTGTGCTAGATTATCCTGACTTGGAAATATATTGTCATCCTTTCACTGTCACTGGATCAAAAGCCTGGAATTCCCTCCCTAAGGGATTTAAGGTTTTCCTACAGCACATGCACTGCAGCGGTTCGAGAAGGCAGCCCACCACCAACTTCTCAAGGGCAACTAGGGATGTGTAAGAAATGCTGACTCAGCCAGCAATGCCTGCAT
Organism: Ginglymostoma cirratum; assembly: GCA_024137785.1. Classification (NCBI taxonomy): domain Eukaryota; kingdom Metazoa; phylum Chordata; class Chondrichthyes; order Orectolobiformes; family Ginglymostomatidae; genus Ginglymostoma; species Ginglymostoma cirratum. The sequence goes on from JAHRHZ010000088.1 coordinate 1,364,318, forward strand.
CCTTGAGTGAATTTTTTAAAAAAAATATGTAACAATGGCGATGACCGAGTGATTGATTGATTGAATAATTAATGGCCAGATCTTTTAAAAGCGCTACACAAACACAGGTTTAGGCTCCTGATATGTAATGTCTTTACCTCTGAGCCAGGAGGCTTGGGTTCAAGTCCCACTTGCTCTAGAGGTGTGTAGTAACATCTCTTTAATTGGTTGATCTGAAAACGTCCAGGGGTCTTGGAGCACACTGGTAGCATCCCTACCTCTGAATCAGGAGTCAGTTAGAGAGGTCCACAGCACAGGAAAAGGACTTTTAGCTCATTGACTCTGCACTGGTCAAAAATAGCCGCCTAACTATTCTAATCCCATTTTCCAGCACTTGGCCATAGCCTGGGAGATACAGGTTCAACTCTCACTTGCTCCAGAAGTGTTTCATAATCTCTGAACAGGTCAATTTAATATCTACAAACTCATCTTCTTGTGGATCAGTTCTGAGAATGAAGGAGTCCATTTAGTGGAAGCCCACAAAGGTTAGATCACTGGAATGGGATGATGAAATCCCAAAGTAACGCTGAGTTCCAGTTTGCTGTTTACCATGGCAACAAGGACCCTGTGTTGAAACTAGCATCAAGCTTCTAAGCTACTTCCCTTCATCATCGCAATCCAACAGGGGACCCCTTCGCCCTGAATGAATGCTTTGCACATTATTAATCCTCTGTAAGAGAAATGCAAAGGCAATTTACAGTGGGGCTGTCTGCAGTCCAGGTATTAATCACTCATACCGAGAGTGTCATTGGTCCCCATTTTGAATTATACTTCTGTTTTGGTTCCCTCCTTCCACTTGCAATAACTAATAATCCTCAGCTTTCCTGGTATATTTCCCACGTAAAAATACCTGGCATACTTGAGCACAAGTCCAGAGACTCACAGTCGAGCCTTCTCCGTTGTTGGAACTTACCATAATCTGACTAAAATGTATTTTCCCATTTGAGATGCTGGCCCTACATTGTCAAGTCTCGCACAAAGAACAAGGACGGTTGTTAAACAAAGGGACAGCAAAAGGGGCTTTCAGTTGACTGTGCCCATCCTCTTTTGATAGATTGTGACCTTTACCATGTTGCTCAATCATTCTCAACATATCACTCAATCTTCTTGCCAGCCGCGCATCTAATTACTTCCCGAGCCCATTCATAACGTCTGGTTTGATGGCAGGTTACCAGAGACTGTCCTGTGAAACACAGCAATGATGCTGGGGCAGATTAGACAGAATAACACTGCCCCTTTAGTTTTTGCACTATAATCTGACTCCCAAGCAAGAAAGGTTTGTTATCATCTATCTGCCTGGTACACACAGATTTTAAAAAGGAATAAACTAAATTGATGAGACTTACTGAAAATGCCTAACAAGAGGGACTGCAATTTCCATAAGAAATAGATTCACACAAAGAGTTTTAAGATCTAAGACATTTCCATTGGTAGAGTGTTAGTAACCAGAGGACACACATAATTGAAACAGGACCAGGGAAGGGATGATGAAAAGGTGGAGGGTTGGTTTTATCCAGTGCTATATGGAGCTGAACTCTGTTTACAGCACCAACGCAGGCCATTCGGCCCAATTGGTCTATACTATTGCTTATGCTCTGGGTTAATTGTAACGATTTGGAAGTCACAGGCAGAAAGGGTGGCTGAAGCTGATTCAGTCACAGCTTTGAAAACAGAATGGCAGCATAGTGAGGGGAACATGGAATTTGCAGAGCTACAGGGAAAAGAGCAGGTGTATTCAGAGCCGACCCTGAGATGGCTGCGGGGAGTTGGGAAGATCACGTTGGGCAGGTCACCCACACCCTTCCCTCCAGGGCTTTGTAATTTCACCTTCCATTCTGTGAATGAAAATCTGCAGCTTTAATTTTGCTGTGTTCACCACAGCCCTTCTACTTCTTGCGTATAATTTCCATGAAATTCAAACGATAAGTTTTTTTAAAACCTGTCAATCCTAATCAGAGGGTTAAATGAGATCATTAATATAATTTGCAACAAACTGATCCACTGTAATACAGCCAAGTCCTAAATTATGCCAAAAAAGAGGTGTCTACCACAAAACATCTTCCAGGTATGTTCCATGTTCCAGTCCAAAGATGTGCAGGTTCGGGTGGATTGGCCATGCTAAATTGCCCCTAGTGTCTAGGCATGTGCGGGTTAGTTGGATTAGCCATGGGAAATGCAGGGTTTTGGGGATAGGGAAGGGGGTGGGTCTAGGTGGGATGCTCTCTGCAGGAGCGTGTGGGCTTGATGAGCCAAATGGCCTGCTTCCACACTGTAGGGATTCTATGTCTCTGTGATTCTACGTAGTTCAATCATGTGGTAACCTTCATGTCACTATGGACTATAATTCCTTGGCATTCCTTTGTGTTAATGACACCTTGCTGCCTCCAATGAAACAAAAGGGCACATGGGTGCATCTCAAAGGATGGACGCTGGGAAGTTGTTTCCGTTAGGTGGGGATACTAGGGCCCGTGGGCACAGCCTTAGAATTAGAGGGGGTCAATTTAGAATGGAAATGAGGAGACATCTCTTCAGCCAGAGAGTGGTGGGCCTGTGGAATTCATTGCCACGGAGTGCAGTGGAGGCCGGGACGTTGAATGTCTTCAAGGCAGAGATTGATAAATTCTTGATCTCGCAAGGAATCAAGGGCTACGGGGAGAGTGCGGGTAAGTGGAGTTGAAATGCCCATCAGCCATGATTAAATGGCGGAGTGGACCCGATGGGCCGAATGGCCTTACTTCCACTCCTATGTCTTATCTCTCACCGAAGCAAACCTCACCCCCTACCCTGGCTTTGAGTTGCTGCCAGGTGACTGTGACCCCCAATGCGGGGCATGTGGTGGCCACCCCAGTATGGCCCTACCCTGGTGATGGCTCCAGGGGTAATGCTTATTACTAGGGAGCTCTTTCAGAGAGGCAGCATCAAGATGGTGAGCTGAATGGCCTCCTTCAGTGTTGAATGATTCAATTACTACGGAAACAGGTTGGGGCTTGAGATTGGCTGGCACTCACTGAAGAAATCTCTTACGGTAAATCTGGAGCAAAGAGGGCATTGGAACTTTTGGGTGGGGCGGGGGGCATTGCAGGTGTTGAGGCAGTGCCACAGGAAGACAAGAAGGAAGCAGCAATGATCATGGGGTCAGTCACTGGGATCAATAGACTTTAGGAAGCTTCTCAATGGCAGCTTCCCCAACCTTAGCTCCTTTATTCATTAACAGAATGAGGGCATTGTTGGCCAGGCAGCATTTATTGCCCATCCCTAATTGTCCAGAGAGCAGTTAAGAGTCAACCACATTGTTGTGGGTCTGGAGTCACATGTAGGCCAGGCTATGTAAGGATGGCAGTTTCCTTCTCTAAAGGACATTAGTGAACCAGATGGGTTCTTCTTGACAATTGACAGTGGATTTATGGTTATCATTAGATTCTTAATTCCAGATATTTTATTGAATTCAAATTCCACCATTTGCCATGGCAGGATTCAAACCCAGCTCCCCAGAGAGTTATCTCTCTGGCTTAACAGTCCAGTGATAATACCATCAGGCCATCACCTTCCTGGCTCTCAAATGAAGGCGTGAAAATAAAACTGCTGGGTTGTCAAGCTGAATTCGAAAGAGGAATTTTCAGGCATTCATGGCCGAAGAAAGACGGAGAGAGGGAATAAGAAAATGCGAGGTAAGAGAAAACAATAGGGAAAGAAAAATAATTTGAATGGAAATGACAGCAAAAATGAAAGACTCTTTGAGAAAGATAGAAAGAAAATTGCCTGGTCTTGGGGTAATCCGTAATAAAAACTGAAAATGCAGCTTTGAAGAAATCAGAGATGGTCATCTTCCCCTTCACTGTCAGAGGATGACGGGCCTGTCACGTAATTACCATTTCTTTTGTATTGGTTCTATTTTTACCTTCTGCAGTTCCTTCTGACTGAAGAGCCCTGATCACGTGAGACTAAAGGTGACTTTCAGAGCAGACAGTGCCTGAGGATGGGACAGCAGCTGGGAATGTTATTCACAGGCAGGTCTTGAGAAGACCGGTTGTGAGGCACCATTCCGAGATAAAGCATTCCATCTTCTGCTGTGTGAAGTACAGCTGGTCCCACAGTTCAGGCTGAGGTTAAGTAAATGGAGGGTAATGGATACCCTAGAGAGAGAGAACTTGCATTCATATAGCGGCTGTCAAGTCCGCAGGATGTGCCAGAGGGCTTTCCTTTCTTTAAAGTTTCTTCCATGGGATGCAGGTCTCAATGTCAAAGCCAACATTTGTTCCCCATCACTAATTGCCCTTGAACTAAGTGGCCCATTTCAGAGGGCAGTTAGGAGTCAACCACATTGCTGTGAGTCTGGAGTCACATGGTAAGGTAAGGACCAGGTAAGGATGGCAGATTTCCTTCCCCGAAAGACGTTAGTGACCCAGATGGGTTTTTACAACAATCAATGGTGGTTACATGGTCACTATTAGGTTAACATTTTATTGTATTGTTCTAGAGTTAGCACTGTTCCTTCACAGTGCCAGGGACCTAGGTTCAATTCCACCCTCGGGCAACTGTCTGCGCAGAGTTTGCATGTTCTTGTATCTATCTGGGTTTCCTTCCGGTACTCCAGTTTCCTCCCATGGTCCAAAGATATGCAGGTTTGTTTGATGGGCCATATTAAATTGTCCCAGAAATGTGTAGACTTATGTGGGTTAGCCATGGGAAATATGGGGATAGGATGGGGGGGTGCGGTAGTTCTGGTTGGGATCTCTTTGGAAGGTCAGTGCAGACTTGATGGGCCAAATGGCGTCTCCAGCACTGTAGGAATTCAAATTTCATGATCTTCCATGTAGGGATTTGAACTTCACTTCCCTAGAACATTAACCTGGGTTCTGAAGGGCTGATCCTGTGATAGTATCATTAGCTCCCGACTGCCACTTTTGAAATGCAGACACCCTTGCAATGGGGAATGAGGCCATCAAATTGTGCACAGCAAGCTCCCACACACAGTAGATCCTTTGCTTTAAGTAATTTTGGTTAATAGGTAAATATTGTCTCAGACTCTGGGGTGAATCCCTCCCCTCTTTTCGAAACAGAAGCCACGTGGCCTCTTGCATCTGCTTGAAAGGGTAGCTGGAACCTCTGTTTATCATCTGAAACTGCAGCATTCCTTCAATCACTAGAATGTAATTTGATGGTTTACACAGAGTTCCCCCAAACCTGTGAACCTGGCGTCTGATACTGCGATTCAGGTGAAATCACGTGATGTCTGAACTCAAAATAAAACTAAAGCAATATACTGCAGATGGTGAAAATCTGAAATAAAAACAAAGCTGGTGGAAAGGTTCAACTGGTCTAGGAGGGTCTGTGAAGAATGAAGCAGAGTTAATGTTTCAGGATGATACGAACAGCAGGAGATAGCAAGAACTGCAGATGCTGGAGTCGGAGCCGATACAGTGTGGAGCTGGAGGAACACAGCAGGCCAAGCAGCATTAAAGGAGCAGGAGAATCGGCGTTTCGGGTTTACATCCTTCAGCAGGACTTTTGTAAACCCGAAACTTCGACTCTCCTGCTCCTCTGGTTTTGCCTGTCCTGCTGTGTTCCTCCAGCTCACATTGTATCAATACAAACAACAGTTTGTTACTTTCAAGGACAAGTATATGGAGTTAGGCCACAGATCAGACTTGAGACCAGTGAAGATGGGGGTGATGGGTGAGGAAAATTTGAATCAAATTACGACATGCGCAACAGAACTTTGGATGAATTTATGTTTGTTGGAGGTGAATATTAGGCTAGCTGGGAGAGTATTGGAATAGTCAATGCTAGAGATCATAGAAGTATGGACAAAAGATTATAGGAATGGCAACTCAGCTCCTCAAGCCTGTTGCCTCATACTATCATATGGTTTTGGGTGTCACTGGCAATGTCAGCATCGGTTATCTCGTCCCTAAATGCCCTTGAATCAATTTTGGAGAGGCTTTAAGAATTAAACACATTGCTGTGTGTTTGGGGTTCGATTTCAGTCAGGGTGACAGATTTCCTTTCCTGAAAGGAATTCGAGATTCCAGATGGGTCATTATGACAATTGATGATAGTTTTATGGCTGCCAACACTGAGACTAGTTATCAATTCCAGCTTTATTCATTGAACTGAAATGCCACCAGCTGCCTTGGTGGGATATGGTGGCATATTAGGCTGAGCCCCTGCATTACCCACCCAGTGGTCATGTCAACATTCTGCTGACATATAACTGTAACCCACCAAACTATACAGAAATATAATTGAAGTAATCAAACACACAAGGCGATTTAATCAAGTAAGTGAATGTTATCACTAGCAGGGTTTTGGTAATGAGAGCGCACTGATTTAAAGCAATGGGTGCAAGAAACAAAGCAAGAATAAGGATAATTTATTTTATTCTGTAAGTTGTTAATGCACTTCCTGAAAGAGAAACAGATTCACACGTAACTTTCAATGAATCAAATTGTATCAATACTTGAAAAGGGAACAGTTGCAGTTCTCCAAGGTAAGTGCAGAGAAGTGGGATGAGTTGGTCAATTCTATTTGGATTGGTGTAGGCATGATAGTCTAAATATCCTCCTTCTGTACAGTGTAATTCACTCTTTAGGAGATACCTGTAGTATTGCTTGTGTTGAAGCAGAGAATTCTCTCCCGGTAGGCGGAGAGCTTATGTCATCCGAGGCAACATCATTATGAGCAACGTCAATGGTATTGTACTGATCAAGACTGCTCCCATCATCCACCTGGTGTGTGAGCCAGCAAACGTCATAAACATAAGAAGCCAACATTTTGAGAAGGTGACATAACAAGGTGTAGAGCTGGATGAACACAGCAGGCCAAGCAGCATCAGAGGAGCAGGAAAGCTGACGTTTCGGGTCGAGACACTTTTTCAGGAAATTTTGAGAAGGTAATTTGATGCCCAACTCAAGCCAGTGCAGAACTCCAGCCTAGAAACTTCCAGGATAAGGCAGCCGGAAGATGGAAATGCCACTGTGTCAACTTTCCCTCCAAGCCACGCACCATCTAGCTGAGGAAGCATTTTGCGCTGTCGCTGGGTCATAATCTTAGAAATCCCTCTTGAATAGTAGTGTGGAATAATCCGAGTCCCAGAGCCTAGCCCCAAGCTGTAACAGGAAGCAATAATGATGATGGAAGTAGACAAAATGGTACTCCAGATGGAGCCCTTCTGCTCATTCAAATGTAGATTGTGGAAAATCTGAGAAGTTCGTGTCTTAGACATTTCCAAAACTCAGAAACCTCAGAAACAGTGAAATCGGGATTTGGGAGGTAGGGAGCTTCTAATGGACGATTACTCGCTGACCTTCTGACATGAATGATATTCCAAGTATTGATTGGGATAGCAGTATTGAGTGTATGGAACTCACTGCTGTGTGAACTGGAAGGTCATGTCCCTGGGCTATAAAAAGGCATGTCTTTTCAATTTTGGCTGCTCCCTTTGATGTAGGCTCAAGGGCACATCTAAGTTTCGAAGGTTTATGTGTGAGGGAGGCTGTGGCTGTGCCTCAGGAAATGTGGCTAAGTTTGCAGTTCTGGATATCCCCTTTTGAACTTCAGCAACAAAGTGCAATATTAAATACATTTGGCGCTGGGTAACATTGAAGCTACAGGGTGCGCACAAGTTTGGGCTTGAGGTAAGTTTCAAGGAGCATCTTAAAGGAGGATAGAAAGAGGGAGATCAAGGAAGAAAGTCCAGAGTATTTCTCTTTATTCTCTCATTGGACGTCACTTCATTTGTTGCTGATTCGGAGTTGCGCTTGAACTGTGTGGCTTGCCAGCACATTTCAGAGGACAGCTCAGAGTCAACCACTTTGGCTGTGGGTGTGGGGTCACATGTAGGCCAGACCAGGTAAGCATGGCGGATTTCTTTCCCTAAAGGACATTTGTGAACTAGATGGGCCTTTGCAACATTTAATGAAAGTTCTCACAGTCTCCATTGCTGCAGATATTTTTCAATTTCGTGTGTGTTCATTGAATTTAAATCCCATCAGTTACAATGGTGGGATTTGAACCCCTATTCCCTGGAGCTCCATGGACCATTATACCAGAGACATTACCACTATGTCTCATAAAGCTGAAGCCCAGACAGATGAAGACACAGGCGCTAATGATGGGGTGATGAAAATTGGCAACTGAGACATACCTCAGTATCCGATGACTTGCCTATTCTAACACCTACACCTTATGTAGCTCAGTGTCAAAATGTGTTTGATAATGCATCTGCAAAAATACCCTGGCGTGTTTCACCATGTCAAAGGCTCAACATAAATGCAGGTTGTTGTTGTTATTATTGCATTACCTCACTAAACCCCTCCAGCCACCTGGGCCCTCTTTGTTGAAGGCTCTCCACAGGTTTGCACAAGCTGTTTGCATTCATCCCTGACACAGAGCGGTTTGATGCAAATGCGAGCTTGTCACCTGAGGGCAGTTTATGGCCTAGTGGTGTTATTGCTGGATTATTAATCCAGCAACCCAGGTAATGTTCTGGGGACCTGTGTTCGAATCCCACCATTGCAGGTGGTAGAACTTGATTTCAATAATACCTTGGAAGATGTCTCTGATGATGACCATGAAACCATTGTTGATTTTCAAGAGGAAAAACCCATCTGGTTCACCAATGCTCCTTGAGGGGAAAGAAGCTACCATCCTTATCTGGTCTGGACTATCTGCGACTCTGGACCCACAGCAATATGGTCAACTCTGGGCAATGAATGCTGGCCTAGTTGGTAATGCCCAGATCCCATGAATGAATTAAAAAAAACACCCTGGCACCAGCTTTGATGGTCTCTTGGGCTCTTGTAAATGGTTCATTCAGCATTGTGCTCTGGCAATATTCAGCTCTTCCACCAAATGAACCTTTCTTTTGGGCTCCAAAGATACAGTGTAACACTGAGAAAGAGCAAAGTAATAGAATTCAGTCAAAGAAAGAGCATCAAAAGCCCTGGTCCTCCCGTCTTCGCCCCCTTTAAGTAGACTTTGGAACACACAGCACACGAAATCATGCTGGGGACTTTATAATACATTATCTCCTTAAAATAATGCTTTCTTATTCTTGCTTGAGAGATGGGTCAGAGGACCCTGTGAAATGGCAAGTCAAGGTGAAATCTTAATGTTTCTAAAGTACTGAAAAATTATTTTTAATTTATCTGCTCATGGGTTATGAACTTCACTAGCTAGACCAGAATTTATTACCAATTCCTAATTGCCCAGAGGGCAATTGAGAGTCAACCACATTGCTGCAAGTCTGGAGTCAGATCAGGAGATTTCCTTCCCTAAAGAGCATCAGTGAATCTGATGGGCTTTTATGACAATTGGTGATGGTTTCATGGTCACCAGTTGGCTAGCTTTTAACACTGGATTTTCATTGAATTCAAATTTCGCTCGTGTCATAGCAGGATTGGAACACACACTGCCACAACCTAGTGACTCAGTCACTATTATGCTGCCATTTTTCCCAAAGGCAGTGCTGAAGGATGGGCTGATACTGAAGGAGATTCAACGCCACCCTCAATGTGCTGTCAGAGAAGGTGATATGTGTGGAATCTGTTATCTGCTTTTCACAATAGGGGAAAGAACACAATGGTGTCACGGGACCAGTAATCAAGAGGCCCACCCTGCATTTCCCTTTTATTCATTTGCAGAATGTGGGCCAAAATTTATTACCCATACCTAATTGCCCATTCAGAAGGTAGAGGCGAGCTACCTTCTTGAACTATTGCAGTCAGTTCTATACCCTGGGGTATGTGTTCAAATCCCATCCCGGTAGTTTGTAGAATTTAACACCAATTAATCTGAAACTGAAAGCTGATCCCAGTAATGTTGACCACAAAACCATCACTGCTCGTGACAAAAAACTACATTGGGTTCATTAATGCCCTGTAGGCAAAGGGAATCTGCTGCTCTTTGGTCTGGTTGAAATGTGACTCTAGATCCAGAGCAATGTGATTGATGCTTAATTGATCTTAAGGTCACCTAGGGATGGACAATAAATGGTAGCATTGCTGGTGTTGCCCGAATCTCCTGGATGAATACCAAAAAACCAACTGTTTAAGAGAGCTTGCTGTGTGCAAATTGGCTGCTTTGTTCCCTTCTGTCACAACATTCAGGAGGAAGCGTACTTTATAGGTTAGAAAGTTAGTTTGAGAATAGTTAGATATGAACACAAGACCTTTCACTGCCTGAAAGGGATAACTTCTCCATAGCCTTTGTCAAATAAAACAACTTTCATCCCTCTTCAAGCTATTGGCCCCATTCAGCACTTAACAATCTCATATAATTTCAGGCATGAGGCACCACCAGGTTAGGACTGGGCCATCTGTGAGGAATGCTCCTTAGACTAGCAGCTGGTCACAGTGTCATGATGATAGGCGGCACAGTGGCTCAGTGGTTAGTACTGCTACCTTACAGTACCAAGGACCTGGGATCAATTCAAGCCTCGGGTGACTATCTGTGTGGAGTATGCACATTCTCCCTGTGCCTGCATGGGTTTCCCCTGGGTGCTCCGGTTTCCTCCCACAGTCCAAAGATGTGCAGGTTAGGTGGATTGGCCGTGGGAAATTGTCCGTAGTGTCCAGGGATGCATGGGTTAGCCATGGAAAGACAGGGTGTGGAGTGTGACTCAGATGCTCTTCAGAGGTCAGTACAGACTAGATGGGTTGAATGGCCTCTTTCAGCAAGGATTCTATGACACAAAAACAGATGAAGCTGGAAAAGCTCAGCAAGTCAGGCAGCACCTGTGGAGTGAAATCAGGGTTAACAATTTGCATCCAGTGACCCTTTCTCAGAATAGATCAGATTGGCAAATGGGCAAGGAGTGGCAGATGGAGTTTAATTTAGATAACTGTGAGGTGCTGCATTTTGGTAGGGAAAATCAGGGCAGGACTTATACACTTAATGGGGAGGTCCTGGGGAGTGTTGCTGAACAAAGAGACCTTGGAGTGCAGATTCATAGAACCTTGAAAGTGGAGTCACAGATAGACAGGATAGTGAAGAAGGCGTTTGGTATGGTTGCCTTTATTGGTCAGTGCGTTGAGTGTAGGAGTTGGGAGGTCATGTTGTGGCTGTACAGGACAATGGTTAGGCCACTACTGGAATACTGGGTTCAATTCTGATCTCCCTGCTATAGGAAAGATGTTGTGTATCTTAAAAATGTTCAGAAAAGGTTTACCAGGATGTAGAGCATAGAACATAGAACATTACAGCGCAGTACAGGCCCTTCGGCCCTTGATGTTGCGCCGACCCGTGAAACCAATCTGAAGCCCATCTAACCTACACTATTCCATTATCATCCTTATGTTTATCCAACGACCATTTAAATGCCCTTAAAGTTGGCGAGTCTACTACTGCTGCAGGCAAGGCATTCCATGCCCTCACTACTCTCTGAGTAAAGAACCTACCTCTGACATCTGTCCTATATCTATCACCCCTCAATTTAAAGCTATGTCCCCTCATGCTAGCCGTCACCATCCGAGGAAAAAGGCTCTCACTGTCCACCCTATCTAATCCTCTTATCATCTTGTATGTCTCTATTAAGTCACCTCTTAACTTTCTTCTCTCTAACAAAAACAGCCACAAATCCCTCAGCCTTTCTTCATAAGACCTTCCCTCCATACCAGGCAACATCCTGGTAAATCTCCTCTGCACCCTTTCCAATGCTTCCACATCCTTCCTATAATGCGGAGACCAGAACTGTACGCAATACTCCAGGTGCGGCCGCACCAGAGTTTTGTACAGCTGCAACATGACCTCATGGCTCCGAAACTCAATCCCTCTACCAATAAAACCTAACACACTGTATGCCTTCCTAACAACCCTATCAACCTGGGTGGCAACTTTCAGGGATCTATGCACATGGACACCGAGATCTCTCTGCTCGTCCACACGATCAAGAATCTTACCATTAGCCCAGTACTCTGTATTCCTGTTACCCCTTCCAAAGTGAATCACCTCACACTTTTCCGCATTAAGCTCCATTTGCCACCTCTCAGCCCAGCTCTACAGCTTATCTATGGCCCTCTGTAACCTGCAATATTCTTCCGCATTATCCACAACTCCACTGACTTTAGTGTCATCCGCAAATTTACTAACCCATCCTCCTACGCCCTCATCCAGGTCATTTATAAAAATGACAAACAGCATTGGTCCCAAAACAAGCATGGGGCTGGATGAACACAGCAGGTCAAGCAGCATCATAGGAGCAGGAATATAAATCCTATCTCCTTTAATGCTTTCCAACACTCTACCCACAACTGAAGTAAGGCTCACTGGTCTATAATTACCAGGGTTGTCTCTACTCCCCTTCTTGAATAAGGGGACAATATTTGCTATCCTCCAGTCTTCTGGCACTATTCCTGCAGACAATGACGACTAAAGATCAAAGCCAAAGGCTCTGAAATCTCCTCCCTAGCTTCCCAGAAAATCCTAGGATAAATCCCATCCAGCCCAGGGGTCTTATCTATTTTCACACTTTTCAGAATTGCTAACACCTCCTCCTTATGAACCTTAATCCCATCTAGTCTAATAGCCTGTATCTCAGTATTCTCCTCGACAACATTGTCTTTTTCTTTTGTGAATACTGACGAAAAATATTCATTTACGCCTCTCCTATCTCTTCGGACTCCACGCACAACTTCCCACTACAGTCCTTCACTGGCCCTAATCTTACTCTAGTCATTCTTTTATTCCTGAAAGGATGTTGCCAGGTTTGGAGGGTTTGAGCAGTAGGGAGAGGCTGAGTAGGCTGGGGCTATTTTCCCTGGAGCGTTGGAGGCTGAGGGTAGACCTTATAGAACCATAAGGGGCATGGATAGGGTGAATCGCCAAAGTCTTTCCCCCAGGGTAGGGGAGTCCAAAATCAGGCAGCATAGTATTAAGGTGAGAGGAGAAAGATTTCCAGGGGGCCTAAAGGGGCAACTTTTTCATGCAGAGGGTGATGCATGTATAGAATGAGCTGCCAGAGGAAATGGTGGAGGCTGGTACAATTACAACATTTATAAGACATTTGGATGGGTACGTGAAGCGGAAGGGCTGAGAGAGATAAAGGCCAAATGCTGGCAAATGGGACTAGATTAATTTAGGATATCTGGTCGGCATGGACAAGTTGGACTGAAAAGTCTGTTTCTGTGCTGTATATCTCTATGACTCCATAACCTCTGCAAAAGCCTACAAACCGAGAGGTGGGGGATTTCCAAGGAGACAGACAATGTCGCGTAGCCTGGGATGTGGAACACAGTCTGTGCATAGACAGAGATGATTATAATCTCAGTCTTGTGGGATCTTTCACCTCAGTGTTTGTTTTATTTAGAAGCAAGTGATGACTAACCTTGTTGGATAACGGAAACAGCCTCAGTTAACAGGTCCCAACCACAGCACTCCCCTGAGATGATACCCTCACGGCACAACTGAAAACCTCTCAAAAATAAATCAGGCGGGTATGAAATGGTGAATTTATTTATTCATTTTTCTTTGGCTTGTCCAAGCCCATTCTGATAGTTCCATCACTGTCTCCCTGATTTTTCACACACCACCCACCCCAACCTTGGTTTGATCTTCAATTACCCCTCGCTCACAGTTCTTTGAGAAACCAATGATGTAAACCAGCATGCAAAGGGTTAACCAGCACCAGGATTACACTGCCCACCATTCAATGCCACCCCCCCCCACCCACCCCTCCTCCATGATCTCACTGCCATCTCAATGCAGTTTGAGATTTTCAACTCACTTCCAACTCTGGCCATCAGCTTTTATCATGGTTGCCTTCCCTAATCACTATACTGTGCACCGTTCACCCCAAACTGACCCCATTCCACTTCCCAAACTTCCACTCCACTCTCTCCCTTGCCTTCAGTCCATTTCCCTCAACCCCACTTCAACCCCCACTCCACACACTGCTTTGTCCTGACCAACTTTTCCTTAACCCCATTCCTGCTCCTTCTTTTCCCCACCACGTTCACTCCTCCCTCTCCCTTGTCGTCACCTTTTCTCTCTCTTGTTCCGATCCCTGAATTTATTCCTCATCTCCGAACTCCCTCATCCTAACACCACCCACTCCCTTTTTCACCCTTATTAACTCTTCCATCCCTTTCCCTCACACTTTTTTCAACATTGCTTTCACTCCCTGCCTCACTCCCAGTTCAGTCCCGACTTGCCTTGTGCCCTTTCTCACCCTCATTGCACCTTCCTTTCTGGATTCTCCCTCTCTCATTCCCCTTTCCTCACACTCATTCACCATCTATCTCCCCCAGTTGTCCCCCCAACACCACGCCCTCTTCCTCAATCCCCTTCCCTCCACCATGCTCAATCCTGTCTCCGTCTCTATCACTATTCCCTCCCCTATGCCCATCTTCAGTCCCTCATCCTCACTCCACACACTCTTCCTCACCCTCACTCTTGATTCCTCACTTTCCAGAAGCTCATTGCTGAATGAGTTAATCTTCATGTCGGAACACCATCCATTTGTTATATTTGTTCCTCCAAAGACATCGCCTTTTCTGTTTCCACGCTTGTAATCAGGTCTCTTTGGGAGAGGGGAGGAAAGAGTGAATGAAACCAAGGAAGAACATCAGGCTGGAAAAGCACTTAGTGAAAAAGGATATGTGTTGAAGGAGAGTCAGACACCCAGTAATCCACTGAAGATGAATGCTCAGGGTTGATTGCCATCATCAATGCAATATGCAGCCACAGCAATTCATAGCTCCCTCTCTGCTGTGGATTCTGGACCTCCTGAACTCCTGCGCAATTCGGAGAGCCATTTATGGTTATTTTGTAAACGTACGAGAGACTTGAAGTAGGTCAACAGTGTGTCGTTTTAATCATCAACATATCCAGGTGCAGATGTCACTTTAAATATCTGCAGCCTGCAGAATATTGCCTGACCTGATTTCATTTTGTATATGTGTGTGAGAGAAAGCGTGTGTGTGTGTGTGTGTGTGTGTGTGTGTGTGTGTGTGTGTGTGGTAGGGCAAGTCAGAAGACAATGAGACAAACGAGGCAGGAGGCAAAAAAAGAAATCGGGCAAGATCCAGGATTACAGCCCGCCAGCACTATCCACCCTCTCCTCGCTATACCCCCTCCTCTCGCACTGAATTCCTTCATCCTGAGAGGGATGTGGCTGATAATCGACGAGTACAGCCGATCCTCACAGGTGCCGGAAAATATGGAACGGGAGAAATAAAATCCCATTGTCACGAGCTATTTCTACGCTAGTAGGCTGCTGATGAGTCCTTTCCACAGGCTGATTCCTGCCAGTCTTCGGTGATCGACGTTCCAACAAGGTTTCACTGCCCAGTCTTCGCAAACGCATTTCCTTCTCCACCAGCAGAGCTCAGAGCCTGCTCCCGGCTCCTGGTCTGAGCACTGACATTGCTGCTGTCTCCTTCCCCTTCACAAGCCAAGCTGCCTCCTTGCTACTGCTGCTGCTCTGAAGCAGGTTCTCTGCTGCAGAAAGGCTGGAGACAGTCGCAGCTTTGGAGGAGATGGCAGTACTGTACACGGCACAGGGAGTCAGCTGATTCTCAGCAAGTATCGTCTCTTGTCTGACCACCCCCCCGCCACACAACCCCACCCCATCCACTATCCAAGTGCATGCACGTACACACATACGCACGCGCGCGCACACACACTACACACACACACACACACACACACACACACAGTCATGCACACGCACACAATGCAAGCATTCTGACTTTCAGACAAGTGTGTACTGGCCCACTGGTGTTTTAGATGTGATGGCAGGAGTACGTGTGATGGTGTGCATATGTGGGGCTGGGTGTGTGCATTTTCACATATGTGAGTGTGCACAGACATGTGAGTTTGTGTGAGTGTACATGCTTGTATGTGTGTGTGTATTAAACTGGCCATCAATGAGTGGTTGTAAGTGTTTGTGAGCATGTACACTTGAGTGTAAGCAGTGTGTGTGTGCGCGTGTGTGTGTGCGCGTGCGTGTGTGTGTTTTTAAGTGCATGTATGTGTTTGTGTGCCTGTGTGTATCAGTGTATGTATGTGTGTCTGTATGTACCAGTGTGTATGTGTTTACGAGTGCGTGTGTGTCTGTGTCTGTGTGTGTTTATGAGTGTATGTATGTGTGTGTGTGTCTGTGTGTATCAATATGTGTGCGTTTACGAGTGTGCTTGTGTGTGTCTGTGTATGTTTATGGATGTATGTATCTGTTTGTGTGTCTGTGTGTATCAGAGTGTTTACATTTACGAGAGCATGTGTGTGTGTGCGTGAGCGTGTGTGTGTCTGTCTGTTTGTCTATGTGTGTATACATATGAGACGAATGCCAATGATCACTGAATGCTCAGTACCATTCACTGAAACTAATGTGTTTGGTGTCCATACACAGCAAGACTTGGACAACATTCAGGCTCAGGCTGAAAAGTGGTGCAGCACGACTGCCAGGCAGTGACCACTTCCAACAAGAGGGAATTTAACAACTGCCCGTTGACATTCAATGATATTACCATCACCGAGCCCCCCGACCATCCACATTCTGGGGAGGTACTATTGACCAGAAACTGAACTGGAGCAGCCATATACATACAAATAGCTACCAGATCCCAGGCTAGGAATACTGTAGCAACTCACTCCCTACAAATTCCACAGCAAGTAGCTCACCTCCTGACTTTCCGAAGCCATCTCCAAGGCACAAGTCAGGAGTGTGATGGAATACTCCCCACTTTACTGGATGGGTGCAGGCCCAACAACACTCAAGAAGTTTAACATGACCCAGGACAAAGCAGCCTGTCCACCACCTTCATTCACTTCCTTTACCACCATAGTACAGCAACAAAAGTGTGTAGCCATCTGCAAGGTGCACAGCAGGTATGCATCAGGCCCCCTTCAACAGCACCTTCTGACCCCAAGAGTGTAATTCTTGTGTAGCTTTCCTTAACACTGAATTAAGTAATGTAGGTTCAATTTATTTGAAGATCTCCAACAGATTTACTTAATAGACAACTGATACACTGCAGCGACAGAGTAATTTATGGACACATCATTAATCTACCCTGCTGCTCTTGCTTACAGCCTTTATGACTGCAGGACATGAGATCTTCACCCTGGCCCATGTTTCATTCGCATACCCAGCTCATAAAGCGGTGACACAACAGTGACCTGTACTGCCCAGGGCAGGGGCAGCAGATACATGAGAACTCCACCGCCCCGGATGTTCCCCTGCCAGCCACGCACTATCCAGGCTTGAAAATATATCATCGGTCCTTCAGTGTCACTGGGACAAAAGTCTGAAATTCCCTCCCCAACAACATTTTGGACCGCAAAGACCGCAGTAGTTCAAAATGCAGCACACCACCACCTTCTCAAGGGGCAATTAGGAGAGGCGTACCATCAAAGTGAGGCAGAAACTGGGCAGAGGGGAGCGCTGTTACCTCTCCACTGTGGGCATAAACCTGGTGATCAGGTGGCACGATACTCTTGGCTTTGCTGCACATGGTGCAGGTCTGGCTTATTCCCTGACCCTGCGCCGTTGCCAAACCATCTTCTACCTCATCTGGAGGTCAAAGATGGACTGTGTCCGCAGGGATACCATTTACAAAGCTCTGGATGGGGCAGGGGGATGAAAGTACACAATGCTGCTCTCATCCTGATGGCCACCTTTGTGTTTGGCTGCATCAAGCTGTGGATAGATGCCCGGTAAGCAAACACCAAGTGTCACTATGTCCTGAGGTTCTACCTTGTCCTGCGTGTTGCAAAGGGTGGGAATGGCCTCTTTGTCCCGGAACGCTCCAAATAAGGTCGTAAAACTGTACAGCACAGAAACAGACGCTTCGGTCCAATTTGTCCATGCCGACCAGATATCCTAAATAAATCTAGTCCCATTTGTCAGCATTTGGCCCTTATTCTCTAAACCTTTCCTATTCATATAGCCATCCCGATGCCTTTTAAATGTTGTACTTGTACCAGCCCCCACCACTTCCTCTGGCAGCTCATTCCATACACGCACTACCCTCTGCGTGAAAAAGTTGCCCCCTTTTTTATCTATTTGTTTGTAGGATGTGGGCATCGTTGGCTGGCCAGCAATTCTTGCCCATCCCTAGTTGCTCTTGAGAAGGTAGTGGTGAGCTGCCTTCTTGAACCGCTGCAGTCCTCCTGCTGTGGGTTGACCCGCAATGCTATTAGGGAGGGAATTCCAGGATTTTGACCCAGCGACAGTGAAGGAACGGCGATATATTTCCAAGTCAGGATCATGAGTGACTTAGAGGGGAACTTGGAGGTGATGGCTTTCCCATAAATCTGATACCTTTGTCCTTCTAGATGGAAGTGGCCGTGGGTTTGGAAGGTGCTGTCTGAGGACCTTTGGTGAATATCTGCAGTGCATCTTGTAGATAGTACACACTGCTGCTACTGAGCGTCGGTGGTGGAGGGAGTGGATGCTCATGGATGTGGTGCCAATCAAGCAGCTGCTTTGTCCTGGATGGTGTCAAGCTTCTTGAGTGTTGTTGGGGCTGCAATCATCCAGGCAAGTGGGGAGTATTCCATCATACTCCTGACTTGTGCCTTGTAGATGGCGGAGAGGCTTTGAGGGGAGCGGGGAGGGGGAGGTGTTGGTCAAGAGGTGAGATACTCGCCGCAGTATTCCTAGATTCTGGCCTGGTCTTGTAGCCACTCTGTTAATGTGGTGAGTCCAGTTGAGTTTCTGGTCAATGATAACCCCCAGGATGTTGGTAGTGGGGGATTCAATGATGGTAACACTATTGAATGTCAAGGGGTGGTAGTTAGATTGTCTCTTATTGGTGATGGTCATAGCTTGGCATTTGTGTGGTGCAAATGTCACTTGCCTCTTGTCATCCCAAGCCTGGATATTGTCCAGATCTTGTTGCATGTGAACACGGACTGCTTCAGTACCTGAGGAGTCACGAATGGTGCTGAACACTGTGCAATCATCGGCGAACATCCCCACTTCTAACATTATGATGGAGGGAAGGTCATTGATGGAGCAGCTGAAGATGGTTGGGCTGAGGACACTACCCTGAGGAACTCCTGCAGAGATGTCCTGGAGCTGAGATGATTGACCTCCCACAACCACGACTATTTTCCAATGTGTCACGTATGACTCCAACCACCGGAGCGTTTGCCCTCTGATACCCAGTGATTCCAGTTTTGCCAGGGCTCCCTGATGCCTCAGTCGGTCGAATGCAGCCTTGATATCAAGGGCTGTCACTCTCACCTCACCTCTGGAATTCAGCTCTTTTGTCCATGTTTGAATCAAGGCTGTAGTGAGGTCAGGAGCTGAGTAGCCCTGGCGGAACCCAAACTGGGCATCACTGAGCAGGTTATTGCTGAGCAGGTGCTGATAGCTCTGTTACTGACACCTTCCATCACTTTACTGATGATTGAGAGTAGACTGATGGGGTGGTGATTGGCCGCGTTGGATTGTCCTGCTTTTTGTGTACAGGACATACTTAGGCAATTTTCCACATTGTCAGGTAGATGCCAGCGTTGTAACTGTACTGGAACAGCTTGGCTAGGGGAGCAGCAAGTTCTGGAGCATAAGTCTTCAGTGCTATTGCCGGAATGTTGTCAGGGCCTGTAGCCTTTGCAGTATTCAGTGTCTCCAACTGTTTCTTGATATCACGTGTAGAGAATCAAATTGGCTGAAGACTGGTATCTGTAATGCTGGGGACCATGGGAGGAGGCCAAAATGGATCATCCACTCGACACTTCTGGCTGAAGATTGCTGCGAGTGTTTCAGCCTTATCTTTTGCACTGATGTGCTGGGCTCCCTCATCATTGAGGATGGGGATATTTGTGGAGCCTCCTCTTTCAGTGAGCTATTTAATTGTCCACAGCTATTCACGACTGGAGATGGCAGGACCGCAGTGCTTAGACCTGATCCATTGGTGTGGGATCACTTAGCTCTGTCTATCACTTGCTGCTTTCGTTGTTTGGTGTGAAAGTAGTCCTGTTTGGTGGCTTCACCAGGTTGGTACCTCATCCTCAGGTATGCCTGGTGCTGCTCCTGGCATGCCCTCCTGCACTCTTCATTGAACCAGGGTTGATCCCCTGGCTTGATGGTAATGGTTGAGTGGGGGATATGCCGGGCCATGCGGTTATAGATTGTGCTGGAGTACAATTCTGCTGCTATTGATGTTCCACAGTGCCTCATGGATGCCTAGTGTTGAGTTGCTAGATCTGTGCGAAGTCTGTCCCATTTAGCACAGTGATAGTGCCACACAACACGATGAAGGTTGTTCTCAATGTGAAGGTGGGGCCCTTAGGTAAATTTTTCCCCTCTCACCTTAAACCTATGCCCTCGAGTTTTGGAGGTTCCCACCCAAGGGAAAAGATATTGTCTATTTACCCATTCCGTGCCCCTCATGGTTTTATAAACTTCTGTAAGGTCAACTCTCAGCCTCCAACACTCCAGAGAAAATAGCCCCAGTCTATTCAGCCTCTCCCTACAGTTCAAACCCTCCAACTCTGGCAACATCCTTGTAAATCCTTTCTGAACGCTTTCAACTTTAAACAACGTCTTTCCTATAGCAGGGAGATCAGAGATGCACACAGTATTCCAATAGTGGCCTAACCATTGTCCTGTACAGTCACAACATGACTTCTCAACTCCTATACTCAACACACTGACCAATAAAGGCAAGCTTACCGAATGCCTTCTTCACTGTCCTGTCTATCTGTGACTCCACTTTCAAGGAACTATGTACCTGCACTCCAAGGTCTCTTTGTTCAGCAACACTCCCCAGGACCTTATCATTAAGTGTATAAGTCCTGTCCTGAAATGCCTTTCCAAAATGCAGCACATTTATCTAAATTAAACTCCATCCGCCACTCCTTGGTCCATTGGCCCATTGGCCCATTTGTTCAAGATTCCCTTGTACTCTGAGGTAACCTTCTTCACTGACCACTACACCTCCAATATTGCTTGGACCTTCCCATATCACCTGCACATTGTGGAAAAATTTGCAAAGAGAAACACCTCTGACCCGCAGTCCATGAGGAAGTGGTCAGCTTGCAGCATCCTCGAGACTCTGAGGGAAAAGGAGAGGGTTGATCCTGTTGGATTGCTCCTTGAACAGACTGTCAGTGATTTGGCAGAATGTCCCATCACCAGAACATTCCAACAAGCACCAAGACATCGCTTGGCTGGTGGTGAGAAGGGCACTGCCTGTGAGATCCTTCATGTACACCGGGTGTCCATGTGCCACCACACATTGCCCGTGAAGCCACAGTGGGGGGGGGGTGTGGGGGAATGAGACTGTCATGCACCTCATTCTGGAATGAGCCTTTGCAAAAAGTCTGGAGAAAGATGCAGTGGTTTTTATCAAGGTTTGTCCCAAACAGTTCTGTGACGCAGGACTCATCTACGGTCTGTTCCCTGGGACACAGAACATCAACTGTGCCTGGAGGACTATCAACTTGGTGGAAGACTGTCTTTGGTCTGCACGAAACTTGTTGGTCTTCCAGAGAAAGGAGTCGGCCTCAAGTGAGTGTAGCAGACTGGCACATTCCAAGGTCCAGGGCTACATGCTGAGGGACACTTGCGGCAGCAGCACCAAGGCATAGTGGGGAAAGACCATTGTCTAAGGTCTTTCTCTCAAAGTATAATGGGGGTCCATTCAGTTCTCAGGCCCTCTTGGTGCCACAAATATATGTAAATAGTGGCCTACCTCAGTGAGAAATACCTTCGGCCTTTGCTATTGCAGGGAACGTTAGATCCAATGTTTGTTTTTTTCTTGATGTGCAAAAGACTGTATAAAACTGCTTTAGCACCTGTGAATGTACATAAAGATTTTTTATGAATAAGGTATATTTTTGCAATGAAAGATATTAGGGATGGGCAATGAATGCTGCCCAGCTATCTCCCTTCTCACAAGGGGGCGGTGATGGCCTAGTGGTATTATTGCCAGACTATTAAACCAAGGACACAGATGATGTTCTGGGAGCCTAGGTTCAAATCCCACCATGGCAGATCCTGGAATTTGAGTTCAATTAAAAAAAAAAAAAATTCTGGAGTTTAGTGTCTAATGATGACTATGAATTCATCACCAATTGCTGAGGAAAAACACATCAGGTTCACTAATGCCCTTTAGGGAAGGAAACTGCCATCCTTATCTGACCTGGCCTACATGTGACTCCTGACCCACAACAATGTGGTTGACTCTTAACTGCCCTCTGGGCAATAAATGCATCCTGTGTATGAATTTGAGTGTTTACAGGTGAGAGTGGATGTGTGGTAGGTGTATGTGAATATGTTATTGATTTTAATGGGCAGAACTTTCCCCTCCCTGGTATGCAGTGAGTAATCACGATGAAGTTAGGAGAGAAGGAAAAAGTCAGAATCTTAAACTCCCCTTATGTTTTGAATGGCGATTTCAGAATCTTGCCATTGTGTAATGGACATCCAAATTTCTATGTCCTTGTATCTCTTCAATGCCTCAACTCAGCTCATCTCTACACAACGTCCAAGTCTAATCTCCTTTCCTGAGAATCTAGACGATATTTCAATCCGAGTGGATACCTGCTGGCTGTAGCTTACCTCATTCCTCTCCTAGCCATCTTCCAACTGTACACTGTCCATGGCTACCAGTCTCCCCTACCTTCCTGCCAAGCAAGTCAGCATCAGTGAATGATCAACCCTAACCACATCACCCTGCCTACTCTTGGACCAACTCAGATACCACGTGAGCCCTTCAATAATTTTGAGCTTTGAAGAGAAGCTGGATAATCTGGGGTTGTTTTCTTTGGAGCACAGAAGGCTGAGACAGGATCTGATTGAAGTATATAATATTATGAGGTGCACAGACAGGGTTTTTTTTTAATGTACACTGGAAGAGGGCAATGCTGGCTAGGCCAGTATTTATTGCCCAAGCCTCATTGATCAGACAGCAGATAAGAATCAACCACATTGCTCCTGGTCTGGAGTCACATGTAGGCCAGAATAGGTAAGGACGGTAGACTTCCTTCCCTAAGGGACATTGGTGAACAAGATGGGCTTTTCCCAACAATTAACAATGGATTCACTGTCATCATTAAGAGCAATAGGAAGCAGCTGTTCCCTTTAGTTGAAGGACCAGTAACAAGTGGACATAATTTTAGGGTGAAGTGCAGGAAGTTCAGAGGAGATTTGAGAAAAAAAATGCCTTCACCCAGGGGCTGGTGGGAGGAGGTGTGGAATACACTGCCTTGGAGGGTAGTTGAGGCAGGAAACATCACAACCTTTAAAAAGTGACTGGATGAGAACTTGAAATGTTGTAACATTTAAGGCTATTGGCCCAGTGCTGAAAAGCAGGACTAATGTAGATTTGGAGTAGCTTTTTGCTAGTGCAAGTTCAATGGGTTGAAGGGCCTCTTCTGTACTGTGATTCTGTGACGTGCATGTTCCTACCAGGTCACCCTGGATGCAGGGACACTGATGCATGCCTCAAGCACTTGCACATGATGCACCTTATGGCTGTTAGCTTGTTCTCTTAGGATACTCTCACATTGTTTTTACTTAGCAGCTGGCAGCCTTTGTCTCCTGCACATTGGTGAGGCCATTTTCAGAATAGCGCACATAATTCAGGCCATCCTGTTATAAGAAGGATGTTGTCAAGTTGGAAAGCGCAGAAGAAATTTACCAGCATGTTGCCAAGACTGGAGGGTTTGAGTAATTAGCAGAGGCTGAGTAGGTTGGGATTTCTTTCCCTGGAGCATAGGAGGCTGAGGGGTGACCTTATAGAGGTTTATAAAATCATCAGGGGCATTGATAAGGTGAACAGCCAAGGTGTTTTCCCTCTGCCGGGGGAGTCCGAAACTAGACAGCATAGCTTTAAGTTGAGCGGGGAAAGATTTAAAAGGGACTTGAGGGCAACTTTTTCACACAGAGGGTGGGGATGGTATGGATTGAACTGCCAGCGAAGGTGGTACAGGCGGGTGCATTTACAACATTTAAAAGGCATCTGGATGGGTACGTGAACAGGAAAGGTTTAGAGGCAGATGGGACTAGTTCAGATTGGGGAATTGGTTTGGCATGGAGGATCGGGCCAAAGGGTCTGTTTTGTGCTTTATGACCCTATGGCTAAATTCCTTTCTCACCTCACACTCACTGAATTGTGGGCTGCCAGCTTTGATATGGCATGGGGCATTTACTGCTGCGTTACAGTGTGCCAGGTGGGCAGCTTGCCCTGGATAAGGACACTGAACAGTCCGAAGGGTGGGCATATCACTGTGCAGCACTGTGCGATGCCAACTTCACACTCAGAGCTCATGCAGCAAACCTTCTGCCTGTGCAGCAAGCTAGTGGCCATGGTCAAATATCAAAGATGATCAGTTCTTCTCGGAGTGAAGTGGAGTGAACCATGGTCAGTCAAGATTCTCAAAATTAATCACAGAACTATGGATGCTGGAAATCTCAGAAATTGCTGGAGAAACTCAGCAAGGTCTGGCAGCATCTGTGGAGAGAGAAAGAAACAAGAGTTAACATTTAGGGTCCAGTGGCCCTCCTTCGAAGGGGTTGCGAGTCTGGCGAGTCACAAAGGTGGAGAAAAAGGATCTTATTCATAGCTTGGATTTTCACCTCAGAGTAAAAGATGATCATGTTTTTGTGAAGAGTCTGAATTGAGCCTCAGATAGATTTCAGACAGAAGGATGGAGTCAGTGATGGAGAAACAGAGATTGTAGCAGAGACCAAGCACCTCCACTCCCTTTAACGTTTCCACCTCACTAGGTCTATGTGCAGCAGCAACTTTTGGAACTGGAAGTCAATATGTCTGCTCCCTGGGTGCCATTGGCAGACCTTCTGAGCAGCCCTGCAGCTTACTGGGCCATAATGCCTTCTGTTTTCCAAATATTTAATAGAGACTAGGTTTTTGCTCCTGCAGCTCTGGATGTTTGATTGTTTCGGAATGGTAAAGGGATTGAGAGAGAAGCTGCTGAGGTCCAGCTGGGCATTACCAGAGTCAATCTGGAAACTGGTGCTTTCGGATGATGTCACTAAGGTCTGGGTGTGAAATGGGACGGGGTGAAGGGTAGATTCTCGGGGGGCACCAGAGGCAGTGATAAATGATTGGGAGGCGATCTCATGACGGGTGATTGATGATAACAGGATCCGACTGGAGCTGGATGGGAGCAGCTGGATTACAACAGAGCGATGTGGGATAGAATTGTGTGGTGAACTGTGGCAAAGGCAGAAGACAAGCTGAGAGGAATTAGCTTTGTGAAACATTTGGAGTTTGAGTGTAATTCAAATGCCTGATGCTTAAAGCCTATCATTGACATAGTAGGCTATCTTTATCATGACCAGTAAGAGTTTCTCTCTCTCCCTGTCTCTGGTTTCCCCTCTCTCTCTCTCTCCTTGGCTTCTTCTGTCTCTCTCTGGATTCTTCTTTCTTTCCCCTCACTCTCGTCCACTCTCCCTGCCTCTGTCTCTCTTTCTCCCTCGCTTTCTCTCTCGCTCTTTCTGGCTTCATATCGCTCCCTCCCTGGCTTCCTCTTTCCCTCTGTCTCTCTATCCCTCTGTGTGTGTGTGTCTCTCTCTCTCTCTCTTTCTCTCGAGTACTAGAGGTATACAGAGTGAGACACAGATAGTGCGGTGCTCATAACAATATTCGCAAGAACAATTATCTGTAAGAAGCATGAGGCATATAACAGAATCATTAACCCATCAGCGTATTTCACCCCTATATACAAGCACCCAGCTCCTCAGAGATGCAGAAACTTGCAGCGTATCGGAAGTTCTGCAACCATTTGTGTGATCCTTCCAATGGGCAGTGATGCAGTTTGCGGTTTGAGCTACAGATGAGAGAATGGGAGACGATGACATGCGAAAACGTTTAACAAATGTCAAGAATTTATCCCTCTCCCTCTCGGGCAACGGTACAACTCTCGCCTTCATGATGATTTGTTTCCTACTGCAGACATTCATAAAACTTTTATAAACAGCATTCCAGCTTTATTCCTTCGGAAATGTAGATGCTTCTGGTTTAACTGATGAATTAGATTCAGCTCCTGACATGAAATCATCCATGTACCTCAGTTAGCAGGCGTGACAATTTCATTTCAGAGGACTCTGCTGACTGAGCAATAAATCTCCAATGTTGGTGGAAATACAGACGAGAAAACGGCGCAAGCTGCTCTCTTGCAGGGGGAGAGCAAAAGAGGGTAAGAACTGAGCAAGACCCCATGTGGATTTATTGTAAGTGAAAGTCAGAAAGCAGAACATGATCCAATGGGCGATTTGCTGCTATTTTGAAAACGAAGACAACAAGCTACAAGGAGTGCACTCGCCATCTCTTTGCCGTATCTTGTTTTACAATCAGTTTGGGTTTGCCCCCTCTCCTACCTCTGGAACATCCTTCAGCCCCTTGCACCCACCAACATCTCTGCTTCACTCCAGTTCTGGCTTCTTGAGCCTGAAATCCCCGATTTTAATCACTTGATCAAAAACGATGTTGCTGGAAAAGCTCAGCAGGTCTGGCAGCGTCTATGAAGGGAAAAACAGAGTTAACGTTTCGGGTCCGGTGACCCTTCCTCAGAACTGATGGTGGCTGGGAATACGTCAGTTTATATGCAGAAAATAGAGAGGTGGGTAGGGTAGGGAGTAAACGATAGGATAGAGCCCAAAGAGAGAGAAAGACACTTGGACAGACAAAGGAGTTGCTAATGATCAGGCTGGGAGGGTAAATAGTTGTTAGTGGGGACTGTTAGTGACTAACAACAGGGGGTGTGTAGTGGCAGGCTATGTGGTAACAAGGCCTGGTGTGTGGGGTGGGGGGTTGGGACATGGGAGAGTTTAGGCCCTAAAACTATTGAACTCAATATTGAGTCCAGAGTGCTGTAGGGTCCCCAAGTGGAAAATGAAGTGTTGTTCCTCCAGCTTGCATTGGGCTTCACTGAAACACTGTAGCAAGCCTGAGACAGAGATGTTGGCCAGGGAGCAGGGTGGTGCATTGAAGTGGCAGGCAACAGGTAGTTCAGGGTCTTTTTTGCGAGCAGAACGTAGATGTTCTGTGAAGTGGTCGCCAAGTCTATGCTTCATTTCCCCAATGTAGAGGAGACCACATTGTGAGCTGCGAATGCAGTAGACTAGATTCTTGGAAGTGCAGGTGAAGTGTTGCTTCACCTGGAAGGTATGTTTGGGCCCTTGGATACTGAGGAGGGAGGAGATAAGTGGGCAGGTGTTACACCTTTGCCGGTTACCAGGGAAGATGCCGTAGGTTTGTGGGGAGGTGTTGGGGGTGAAGGAAGTGTAGACCAGGGTGTCCCGGAGGGAACGGTCCCTGCGGAAGACGGAAAAGGGAGGGGAGGGGAATATGTGTCTGGTGGTGGCATCTCGCTAGAGGTGACGGAATGGCGTCTGATGAGCTTCTGGATGTGGATGATGGTAGGATGGTAGGTGAGGATAAGGGGAACCCTATCGCTGTTGCGGGAGGGAAGAGAAGGGGTGAGGGCAGAAGTGCGGGAGATGGGTCGGACCCGATTGAGGGCCCTGTCGACAACAGAGCTGGGGAATCCTCGGTTGAGGAAGAATATGGACATTTCGGAAGCTCCCTTGTCGAAGTTGGCCTCATCTGAACATATGTGACGGAGACGGAGGAACTGAGAGAATGGGATGGAGTCTTTACAGGAAGTGGGGTGGGAGGATGTATAGTCCAGGTAGCTGTGGGAGGCAGTGGGTTTGTAATGGATATTAGTGGCCAGTCTATCCCCAGAAATGGAAACAGAAATGTGGAGGAAGGGAAGGGAGGAGTCGGAGATAGGCCAGGTGAAAGTGAGGGCAGGTTAGAAATTGGAGGCGAAATTAATGAAGTTTTCCAATTCCAGACGAGAGAGGGAAGCAGCGCCGATGATATCATCAATGTGTTTTTAATCATGTTTTTAATCACTTGATCGTTAGCTCCTGTATCTCCTCAGGAGATGGTAACATAGTCATGCATAGGATGAGGGCAACACTCATTTTTGCCCATCCCTAATTGCCCAGAGGGCAGTTGAGAATCAACCACATTGCTGTGGGTCTGGAGTCACATGCATGCCAGACCAGGTAAGGATGGCAGTTTGCTTCCCTAAAGAACGGTGGCGGGGCGGTGGCTCAGTGGTTAGCGCTGCTGCCTCACGGCACCAGGGACCTAGGTTTGATTCCAGCCTCTGGCATCTGTCTGTGTGGAGTTTGTACATTCTCCCCGTGTCTGCGTGGGTTTCCTCTGGGTGCTCCGGTTTCCTCCCACAGTCCAAAGATGTGCAGGTTAGGTGAATTGGCCATGCTAAAATTGCCCATAGTGTTCAGGAAGGTGTAGGTTAAGTGGGTTGTTGGGGGTGGTGGGTCTGGGTGGGATGCTCTGAGGCTTGGTGTGGCCTTGTTGGGCCAAAGGGCCTGTTTCCACACTGTAGGGATTCTAATTCTAACATTAGTGAACCAGATAGATTTTTTTTCCAGAAAAATGACAACAGTTTCACAGTCATTATTAGACCCTTAATTCCAGTTTTATTTTTGTGGAATTCAGATTTCACCATTTTCCACAGCAGGATTTAAACTCAGGTCCTCAAAATCTTAATTGGATTTTGGGATTGATTGTCATACAATGACATCACTGGTCCATGTACGGGACTAGCAATCCCGGGGTCTGGAGCAGACGGGCTCATCCACTGGGGGAATTTTCATGACAATTGGTAATGGATTCATGATCATCAGTCAACTCTTAATTTCAGATTTTCTTTTAATTGAATTCAAATTCCACTCTCTGCTGCGGTGGGATTTTGATGTGGGTGTCTGGATTAACAGTCCAGCACTAATACCACTAGGCCATTGACTCCCCTACGCCAATTGGAGCTTTTCTGTGCCCAGTAGTACCAGGGACCCATACTGAGGTGAGATGAGGATTCATGGGGTGGGGTGAGGGGGAGTTTGGCAACAGGGGAAAGGAGGAGTGGCTGCTCGATCACTACCTCCTTTGAGGGAGGGACCCCTGTGAGTCTACATGTGAGGGAGTACCCTCACAGTCATTTGACATGCAACTCAAGTGCACTTTCACATCCCACAGCAGATGTAATATGCACAAAAGCTATCCCACATAGCCAAAACCAGGAGGAGGCAACATAAATTCCCCACTCCAGTGGCAGGGAGCCCAGCTCATCAGTGCAGAAGACAACACAGAAGCATTTGCAACATCTTCAGCCAGAAGTGCCAAGTGGATGATCCATCACCACCTCCTGTGGAGGACCCCAGCATTACAGATGCCAATCTTCAGCCAATTTGACTAATTCAACATGATATCAAGAAACAGCTGAAGGCACTGGATACTCCAAAGTCCCTGACAACTTTCTGACAATATCTTGGAAGAATTAGCTGTACCCTGAGCAAAGTTGTCCCAGTGCAGCTCCAAGATTGCCTTTCACCCAGCAGGTATGTCCTGTGCAGGGATTGGTTAGCTCAGTTGGCTGGATGGTTGGTTTGCAATACAGGATGACACCAACATCTCCCACACCAGCTGAGCTTACAATTAAAGATTCTCCCTCTCTCCTTGCCTGAGGCTTGGGACCATTAGGTTAAAGCACGACCAGTTGTCTCTCTCTCCAATGAGAGAGCAGCCCTATATGTCTCTGGGATTGGAATAACTTTACTGTGTTCCGTCCACAAAATCCAGGAGATGTTCTGCAGGTGTGAAATTTGAGTTCTATAAAAATCTGGAATTAAAAACTAGCTTGAAGACAACCTTAATAATTGCTGTAAATACCCCTTTAGTTTGCTAACGCCCTTTATGGAAAGAAATCTGCTGCCCTTACCTGGTCTGCCCTACGTGTAATTGTCATACAACATTGTGATGATTCTAGAATGAACTGTAAAGTGTCCTGTATACACTGTAAATACACTGTGAAGTGTATTGCATCCGCTGTTCCCGATGTGGCCTTCTCTACATCGGTGAGACCAAGCAGAGGCTCGGAGACTGTTTTGTAGAGCACCTGCGCTCTGTTCACACCAAACAACTCCCTCTCCCACTCCCTGGGTGACATGTCCATCCTGGGCCAGCTCCAGTGTCACAACAACGCCACCCAGAAACGGGAGGAGCAGCACTTCACATTCCGCCTTGGGAGCCTACAGCCCAATGGCCTAAATGTGGATTTCAAATTTCAAAATCTCCCCACCCCCGGCCTCATCCCATCACCAACCCTCCCTCTCATTCCCGCCTCCTTGACCTGACACAGCCTGTCCATCTTCTCTCCCACCTATCCACTCCTCCTACCTCACTGACCAATCCCCACCACTCCCTATCCCCATCCCACCTACCTTCTCTAGCCCCACCCCTCCTCTCTCTATTTATTTCGGAGCTCCCTTCCCCCTCCCCCATTTCTGAAGAAGCACCCTGACCCGAAATGTCAGCTTTCCTGCTCTTCTGATGCTGCCTGACCTGTTGTACTCCTCCAGCTCCATACTGTGTTATCTCTGACTCCAGCATTTGCAGTTCTTACTATATCTAGCCTAATACACCACTCATTTTAGAGATAAAATGGGTGTGCAATAAATGCTGACCCAGCCAGTGATACACACATTAAGAATGATTTTTTTTTTTGAAAATCTAATCCAATTAATTACCACCATAGAGTTTACTCTGAAACATTAGCAAAGTGGTGGAAGGGATCATTGACAGTGCTGCCGTGTGGTTCTTGTTCGTCAATAGCCTACTCCAGTTTGGATTCCACCAGGGCCATTCGGATCCTGACCTCATCACAGCCTTGGTTCGAACATGGATAAACGAGGTGAGGTGAGAATGACAGACATTGACATCAAGGCCACAATTCACTGAGTGTGGCATTAAGGGAACCCTAGCAAAACTGGGATTGATGGTGATCTTTCTCCTGTCACTTAAATGGTTGAGTTTGCTTGTAAGTTGGTGTTCTTGCTCTGGTCCTGATAAGTACAAGGAGTAAAGCTTCGGCAACACTTTCCAAGAAGGCTCAAGATCTGTACAATCAAGCAACTGATTCCTTCTTATTTTCCCTTGATCGATCCTCATTATCCTTTATGGAGTTCCTCAGTCTTCCTTTACCTCACTTGTTTCTTTGTGGCTGCCGATCCATTTCTCCTGGTTTCACATTTCACTGATATCAATTCCATCAATGTGCCCCGCTTTCACTGAAAGAACGATCCAAAAAACTATAACCTAAAACCTCAGCTCAAGGTGAACACACGCTCATTATTTCCAGTTCTGTGGTTTGGAAGATTTAAGTGATGGAAACATTATATTATACATACATTATGTGTAATCTAAATGTAGTGATTGTAATGAGGTCAGCCAGGTTCCCTGATTGGGGCTGTTAATCTGGTCCAATCAGGGAGCCCTGGCTGACAGATAACAACAGGTGTCAGACATACTCAGACTCTGAGAGCTGCCCTGGATAATAGTCAAATAGGACAAGCTGACTGGCACTTTATGTAACACCTCACTGCCATCTACTCAAAATGGAGTAGACAGGTGATGAATAAAAGAAACTTCGCAATTTTGAGAACAACAACTTGCATTTAGATAGCGTGTTTAACTTAGTAACAGTTCCTGAGGTGATGCGCAGGAATGTCCTCACACGCTGAGCTATTGCAAGAAAATATCAGATCAGATGATCAAAAACTGACTGGTCAGAGGACCAGCTTTCTAGAAGCATCCTGGAGAGGCAGAGAGGTTTAGGGAGCCGGTGGAGAGGTGGGCTGGATTCTGGGACTTAGGGTCAAAGGCATGGCTGCCTATGTTGGAGCAATGAAAATCAAGGATGTACGAGTGGCTTGGGGAAGTGTGGATACCTTGGAGTGTTACCGGGCTAGAAGAGATCTTACAGATACAGGGAATTTGCCAAACCCTTTCTCCTGCAACATAATGGTACATTCCTCCTCCTTTTCCAACTCCTCCATCCCTTCCCATTCATCAACATTCAATGTGCTCCTTCATTCCCTACAACGCCTGGTATTCCATTCCCTGTTCTTTATTCATTAGTC
Organism: Ginglymostoma cirratum; assembly: GCA_024137785.1. Taxonomy (NCBI): domain Eukaryota; kingdom Metazoa; phylum Chordata; class Chondrichthyes; order Orectolobiformes; family Ginglymostomatidae; genus Ginglymostoma; species Ginglymostoma cirratum. The sequence continues at coordinate 1,396,290 of JAHRHZ010000088.1, forward strand.
ATCAGCATCCACAGAATTTCTGGGCTACAGACCAGAACTTATGACAATTAAATGTATCTAATGTATTGAATGTATTTTATTTAAATGTATTACAGTTTCCTAAATCGCATCCTTCTCAACATGTGTCTGTATAAATTCATTTTGTTCGAGTTCCTGACTTATTCTTGGATGAAATAGCTCAACAGAGGCCAGTATGCTGTCACCAAGTCACCCTTTATTTACACATGGCAAGTCCTTGACAACATCCAGCTCCCTCAGAGCCAGCTCTCAGAGTGAACTGGATGTCTGACACTCCTCTTCTTGTCTGTCAGCCAGGGCTCCCTGATTGGACCAGATTAACATCCCCAATCAGGGAAATCATATTCGATAAGGTCCACCTGGCTGACCTCATTACAATCACTACAGTTGACTTAACACAAAGTTAATAAAATACAGTCTGGCTGCCTTTGATAATAAAAAAATCAAAGCCTAGTTCACTCCAATTGATGCTGTTTCCATTGACCTTCAAGCCATCTTTAGAAACACTAATGGTTGACCGATAGTAGCGCCCCCTTCCCTCCTCTCCCGACCATTTATCCCATAATAGTTTAAAACAAATGACTGTGGAATCTAACAAAGGACTCACTGTTGCCACCTTATGGTAATATTTGCATGTTTAATCAGCTGGTAAGTTGGACTGTGTCACTCAAGGAATTCAGCTCTGCATAAATAAGATAAAAAGCAAGAAAAGGGTTCTTGTGGTAGTGACCCACTTCTGGGGCAAGAGACATGGCTTCAAGTTCCACCTACTCCAGAGGCCTGGAAGAACATCTTTGAGTGTTTTGATTAGAAAACAGATACGTAGCAAAAACAGGAAGGCTTGCATTTATATAGTGCTTTTCACAACAACTGGATATCAGCACGAGCTTTACAGCTAACAAAGTACTTCTGAAGGGTACACGCTGTTGTAATGTAGGGAACCACTATGCACACAGCAAGCTGCCAGGAGCAGCAATTTGATAATAACCAGCTCATCTGTTTTTTCCTGAATTTGATTGATGGAGAAATATCATCAAGGACGCCAGGGTTAACTCAAACAAGCATACCAAGTGTGGACAAGAGAAACAGAGTTAATGTTTTGAGTCCGGCAGGAAGAGTCATAGTGTACCGGAAACTGTTTCTCTCTCTGCAGAGGCTGTCAGATCCGCTGAGTTTCTCCAGCACTTTCTGTGGTTGTTTCAGATTACCAGCACCTGCAGTATTTTAATTTTATAGCAGGGAGAACTGATTTGCTCTTCTTTGAAATAATGCCTTGGGATATGTCACATCGAACTGAAAAGGCAAATGAGGCCTTGGTTTAAGATGTGAAAATTTGAAAATGAGAAATATGCCTAAGATATTCCCTGAAAGACACCACCAGCAATGCAGCACAGCACTGCAGTGT